>JAQIXU010000062.1:0-77812 GCA_034701245.1 Strigamia transsilvanica | reverse complement strand
CAGCCATTTTTCCCTGAGATACAATGATGGGATTCAACATGATGTCTGTGTTAACTTACTTTTTGCCCTGACTGTACTAATTAAATCAATTAGGACCATATTACTAAATTACAAGCAAACAGAATTATGAAGCAATAAAACTTAATTGAGCAAAAGTTTAACATATTTTTTTAAATGTATATATACATATAAAATTAAAAATATATAAAACTGCACTTACACATAATGAATAAAAGCTGAAATTATTAATGTTTTAATTTAAACGACATCCCATCAAAATTAGGACATCAATTTAGCCAGTCAAGGCTACAATGACTCTGTTAATGGATTAGCCGCAACGACCAACAAAATTAAAGACTGTATCTAATACCGTATGCGGATTATTACATCATAAACGATTTATCCAATGAGCAAACTTTACACACATTGTGGTCACGTTAAATCAACCTTTGTGCTTTATACACCCTTTGCTTGCTGAGCTGATAAGATAAATGGACCGTTTAAAAGCCTATTCCTAAGAAATAAAAATTATTTTTTTTCCATTTTTGTTACCACGTTTTATAGACTTTCAAACTTCCTTTTTTATAACCATTAAATTCGATCGACATAGCCATTCATCATCATCGCACCTGACCTATCGCCCAGCCTCTTCTTTCACAAGTCGCCCCTTCTTCAAACGATAAAATCATTGAACTGGAACGGACATCCTTTCCTATAGCTCGTCTTGTCCTGACATCATATTCCGCTCCCATTTTTCCCCCAGATTTCGGCCGTAATTCAATTTTTTTTTTCTCTTGCGGTTTATTCAGTCATCAATTTGTGGTTTGGCTAGAATAAAAATCCAGTTTGTCAAATAGAAGAAAATAAAACATCAATATTCAAAATAATTTTTCGTACCTCACTTGTTTAGCCTCCACCATTTTCAGGAGTTAACTTCACCACGAATAAGAAAACAGTAAGTTTAGCTTAGTTTACATGGTATTTCTATTTTATTTTGACAGAATATGTAAAAAAAAATATTAATTTTTGGTTTAAATAATAATAAACTGTATGAAAAATGCTGTCTGTAAGAATACAACCGGTCGATGTGAGCTTATTGATTCGTATTTTTAAATTATACAGTTCAAATTAAATCCGACTTAAGTAATAAATGAACGAATAGACATTTGCGCTGCCGCACATTCAAATCGGTAAATTAAAAAAGATTTGCATAATTTTTACTTGCTTTAATCAAATGAAAACATGAGCAAAACAGGACAATCCAAACTCACTTTTCGCTCTACTATCGCCATCTACCGATACGATTCCCTAACACTACAATTTTAAATTGACGCACACGTGTGCACAAACGCTTCTACCTCTCGAATATAAACAGGATTTGTGAATAATTCGTTAGAAATCTTTTCAAGAATTTCACGAGGAATGGAAAGAGGATTTAAACTAGACTTTAAACCGTCATTAACGTCCGAATCTCTATGGATATAACCTTTCTTTGACCCTTTTTCGGACAATAACTGTTGGGTGGACGTGGTTAAAAATCCTATTTCACTTTGTAAGTTTGGTGACACACCTTCCACGATTCTCCACAACATGTCAATCAAATAACTCAACACTTTCTGGTTAGGGACTGACAAAACGGGTGCGATTTCTTGACAAAGTAATGATTTTAAATATTTATACAATTCAAATAAATCACGCTTTCTCAATTCTTGAATTCCCTTGGAAACATCGACGGTGTTTTCGTCGTCCGCCACAGCACTCATTGCTTCGCCGATTATTTGAGAAAAATCCTCCTGATCCAACGTCGTTAAACGTACTGCAGTGAACCATTTTTCGAGCGCCGTTTCTGATTCGTTTGGTTTCTTTTCTTTGGTAGCGATTTTTCCAAAATTTTCTCGTGAACGTAAGTACGCGTTTATTTGTTCTTTATTCTTCGCATCCAAATGCTCCGCTAATTTCCCCGTGTCATTGATTCCTAAAGATTTGACTGCGGCAAGCAAGGTCCGTTTTTCTCGAATCGTCCATTTGTCGTTTACGAGATCTGATTCAATTGGTTTTCGTGCTGCTCGTTTTCTTTTACCCACCACTACCTCGGTAGACGATGCCGAATTTGAATCTTCATCCATTTTAAATTAATCTGTAATTAAAATAAGTATGTCATTGAAAGAAAAGAGAGATTGTATTATGTAGTGCTTAGACTTTACCGCACAATAGTCCTCTTGGATTCAGAAAAGCATAATGTGCATCGCCATTTTGGATGTCATGTAGGAACACCAGCGACCTCTGGAGAGAATCGAGTATGTATTTTCTGCTTCCAGTTCAATTGTAATAGGGAATTAATAATTTCGTGCGCAAGTTATCTGAGCAATTCAAAATGGATGTCATTTCAATTACATCTCAAAGGAAAACAATTAAAAAATCAACGCGGAAAAGAATGAGGCTAGCCACAAACAAGTGTTGGATTACCGACGAAGAAATTGCGATTGCCCAATATTTGACTGCAAAACCATATCTAGGAAAAGATCAGGCATGTTTCATGAACCTTTTTTAATTTTTCTCATCATTGATAACATGTAAATGTATTCTTTTCAGGCTAAAGAAACGTTGTCACAATATCAAAAGCGAATGCTCAAAGAGCTTAATCTAACCGATTGCGATGTGAAAAGATTGAAAAACAAAGTGATGAATATGGAAAAAAAATACGAAAAAGTTCGCAAATGGATTTCGGAAGTGGGACAAGGAGTTCGCGAAGAAAACCCACACGCTTTTCACGGTTTAAAAATTAACAAAAACACCAAAACCGTTTCTTTTTTAATAACAATTGATTAATTGCAGATATCGTTAGGAATCTGTGCCATTATTATTACATTCTGGACGAGCGTGTAGGCACCATAGGTACCGGTAGCAGCCAAAGACCAGAGGGAATTGTAACCGTTTCATCAGACTCTTCAATCGGGAACACACCAACTTCGTCGCCAGATTGTATAGAGATGTGTGATACTGTGCATTACGACGATGACACTTCAAACACGATTTCAGATGCGGGAAATTGTTCGGAAGATGATGGAATGCTAATTGTGGGCACTCCAACAATTACAACTGTAAAAAATAGGTTTCAAAAGTACGATACAATTCGGACAGACAGTGACAGATTAAGCGGTGTCAACTCGAGAACGTCATCGGCTGTCGATAAGTTGGCGTCGATTTATAATTCCAAATGTGAATCGAGATTTGAGATAGAGAAACAAAAATTAGAGTGGCAGAAATATGTGTTTGTAAAGTCGAAGGAGATGGAAATGGAGAAGTTGCAGATGCAGAAGGAAACCGAGTTGGAAAAGGTCCGGCTCAACAGCGAAGTTGAGATCAGGAAAATAGCTCTGGAAGAGAAAAAACTCAAATTGGAATTTTTAAAATTAAAGTGTCTACATCCTGACTGGCCAGACGAATTGTAATCAAACTTACACAAAAATTGTAGTTATTTTTTTTTTTTTATCTTTATCCTAGACTTAAAAATTGTTTGTTTTTTACATTAAAAAAGTAAAATAAAAACTAGAAAAGAGTAAAAAATGTAATTTATTTTAGAAATATATTTAAACAGTGCATTATTATTATTCCCACAATAAATTGATTTAATTAGACTAAACCAGAATCAGTTATGTAAAAATTAGTATGCGATCGAGCTGTCTTTTTTTTAACCTGCACATTAAGTATTTTAGCATTCAGCGAAACCGAAATAGAGGTTGTAACAAATTTTTGCCAATTCCAGCCCATGAAATCTGATACCACTTGATCAACCTTCTCGTCTTTCTCAGCATGCTTTGGATTGAATAAAACCTGTCTAGTTACTATTAAAACCAGACCAAACTGCTGAATCAGTTTTTGTAGAAGACCAACTTGATTTTGTTGACGTAATCTTAACTGAGGCATATTATCCCCAGCCGTCATTTTATCAATCCAATAAAAATTAGAAATACTATCAATCATAAGGAAAAGTACATCCGATCGACTGACTAAAAAGTCGTTTAGGTAATGTAAAGTAAGGATTACATGTGAGCTATCATTTGGCTGGATTATTAAAAGTTTTTCTAAATATGTGCTCACTAATTGCTTTTTATCTTGATTCTTCGCGATATTTTGTTCAAGTTTTGCTTCGAGTACATGAACTAATCGAAGTAAATCGAAATTGCGATCAGAGTCAATAAGAAGTACACTGCTGTTTAAACCTCCCGAGTCTTGAGGCAAAATGCAGTTGGTTATCATGCGAATGAGGAGCTCTGTTTTCCCTGATCCAGCATGTCCAGTAATTTCAACTACATCTTTGTATTCCAAATTTCGCTCGAAAATCTCCGGGCAGAAGTTGATAACATCCGGTCGTCCTTGTAAACGTACTAACACCTGTAAGAAATAAATTAAAAACAAAGGTCAGGGTGTATATTTTATATTTAACATTGTGTGCTTACCTGTGATCCATTTTCGCTTTTTATATTCATCGTGTTCGGGAGATGTGGTCGTGGAACATCTGAGAGTGGCGCGAAATCATTATTGATTTCTTCGGTTTCTTTATTGTTCGCCAGATGTCGGGGTTAACCAATAACAAATACCTCTAAAACCTGGTGCACTCTTGCAACTGGGTTTGATTTCCAATTTTTTTGTTTACATTTAAATTCAAATAAGTGTAAAAGTTGAATCATACATTTTTGTAAAAAAATCTCCAAGACGCAGTGATTTAAAGAACTGCATGTTTTAAAACCAAACGAGGAATTTTTATAGAAATGGAAGCATCAACAGAATCCCTAAGAAGTTTTCACTCGTCCATCCACGGATTAAAAATAAACGAAAACATCAATCAGAAAGCCTCTCCTATTTTCCATTCTGCTTCGGAGATAAATAATGGTAAAAAAAATACGATTAAAAACTGAATGTTATTTTTTAAAGTTGTACGGTTTGACTGTATCTGAAGAGACTGCAAATAAAGGCAGTGAATCTTTCCTCGAGCCTCGATGCAGATTCTGTTTAGGCAGTAGAGATAGCCACTCTCTGATTAGAGCTTGTCATTGCACCGGATCTATTGCTTACGCGCACAAGACATGTTTAGAAAGGTGGCTAAACGAAAAAGAAACCGATCGATGTGAAATATGTTCTGCGCGATATCAACAAACACGAAATATGTTTGTGGGTAATCAAAGTATGCCAATTAAAAACAAAATTCTAATTATCATTACGGTTTAAAAAACATAAAAATTAAACAGTGGACTTCCAGTTCCGATACGCAGCCCAAACTTTTTTCGCGGACTTTTCCTTGCCAGTGTAATTTGGGTATGTGTTTATTATTTTGTTGGCATCGTATTTATACCTCGGCAATCGGTCATGGAGGAAGGTAAGTGAAATGCATTTATTAATAATTACAGGTGTGATTGCTTGTTTTTAATTCTTTTTAAAGTTTTCTACTGTGTAATGTATTCTCTGCTAATGATTCTGGTTATCATGACAATCGTTATTTTTAAATATTCTTGCCATCTTTTTACTTTATCGGTTCGCCAATGGGTGGATTTAAACAACCGAGCAATCCATTTTCAAATGGAGCAATGAAAGAAAAAAAAATATGCATATTGGAATTTTGTGTAACAATTTATTGTGTGGAAAATATTTTTAAAAATTCCATTTAATTCTGCGACAAGCAAGACGAATTTCTAAGATTATGTTAAATATGGGAGGACATATTCTTTCATAAAACGAATATCTAACGAGAAGAATTGGTGGAAAATATGTGGCACTGTAATTATAGTAATTGCTTTTCTTTCGTTGAGGGTTTTGAGACCCAAAGTATCTTCTTTATAAATCTAAAAATAAAAATGAAATTTAATCGTGTAAAGTTTTTTTTCTTCAATTATTCATTTTCCAAAGTACTTACTTCTTGTTCTTCCATTGGAATTATTTTCTCATTCTCATCGTAAAATGCAAAATGACTGGATTGCCATGGAGTGATGCAACCGTCATTAGGCCCGCCAATCAAAACTAAATGTTTAATCTGTAGCAAGTTCTTTTTGAATTCTGAAAAGAAAAAATTGAAATTTAAAAAAAATCTGACATTATGGAAATAGCTGACTGCCTGATGAAGATAGAGTAATCCATGAAATAAATTTAAGGTTCCCACGTGAGTTTGGAATTTTTTATTACCTGCACTTCGTGAATGCGATCTCTCATTATTCAAAAACGGCAAAAATGTATTCATTTTCTTATATAAATCCATTTGATGCGGATCTGTATAAAAGTACAAGTTAATACCGTATATTAAAAAGCTTAACTTGTTCATTTACCTTTCCAAAATTCACCAACTGAATAATTTTGTCCTCTTTTTGTATACAAATATCTGGAATTTACATTTCAGATATTTTTATCTAATACAATATTGCTATTTTTTCATGCAATACTTACTTATACATGTTCTTCACTACCCAAGAAAATCCAGGAATTCTATCCAACATTGTTACTACAAGAAAATAAAAGATATTAACACGATACGCAATACAGAACAATAACAACAAAAGTACACACCACCAAATTGACCCATATGAGGTCCTGAAATGGATATGTATGTATCAACATTGTGTTTATCAGATGTTTCCAAGACTCCTCTTGCTATAATAGTTCCTAAAATAACAATTATTATTCAAATTTATATGTTAAACTATTAAAATGTTTTTATTTTTATTTTAACCTTGAGATAGTCCAATAAGATTAATTCCTTGTGGATTCTCAGAAGCAATTTTTTCAACTTCAACTCTGAATGCTTCTATCTGATCCCATAGATTTGTTAAACTTTTACAGCCCCAGTATAAATTAATTACTGTTACTTTAGTACCAGGATGATACTAAAAAATACAGTCATATATCGAACAGTTACCCGTGAATCTATTTTAAGCTAATTACCACTCGAATTACTGCATCTAAAACATCACAAGACGAAGATGGATCAAAGAGGCCATGTATACAAACAACTGGTTTGTATTTCTTGGAGTTCAGTACTTCATCTTCTCCTTCTGCTTGAGCCTCTTGTTGCTTTTTACGAAGAACTATACGTCGAATCATGCTGAAACTGTATGCTAAAACTACCACTATGCCAGCCAAGCACAATAATAATATTGGAGGAAACTGAAAAACAAAGAGATTTAAATCTATAATTGATGAGCCTTCTAAATGAATCACGAAAAAACATGTGTTTTAAAGAGCGATTGTAAAGTTCTTTCTCTTTCTGCTTTGTAAATGGATGATGCATTTAGCAATATGAATAATGCAACGTTAGTGCATTTAAAAATCAACGATTTAATTTATTTACCTCATTCTTATGGTAGGTAGAAATGCATAAAATAAGAGTCTCGTTTTCAGATAGGATAAAAGTTCTGTTTGCAACTGGAAAAGAGGTGCAGTGAAAAATTAAATTATGAAAAAGGAGTATTTTGAATATCAGCTTCATTGTGTTTCTTTAATGCCGTGCATTCGAGAATTCGCAGGAAATAAAGCCATGTGACTCACCTCCTGTTGATTAACCAACTGTTCAGCTGACAAAATGTTGATTTTATCTGATTATACAGATTTTCAATACAGTTTTATCGGGATTTCGTTCTTAAAAATGAACAATTTTTAAAATATCTGTATTAATTAATCGGGTCAGTGGTTTTTTTTAGCGTTTTTATGATCCAGCCCTTTTATTTTCAGCCTTTTTTTTCAGCGTTTTGAATTTTAGCGGTTTATTTTTTTAAATTTTGGCGTTTTAGCCTTTTTTTGTGCCAGCGTTTTTTTCCCCCAGCATTTTTAGGTTTAGCATTTTATTTATTTATGCATTAAATTAAATTTCATTAATTGTAATTAAATACATGAATAATAGCGTTTTTTAATGCAGCATTTTTTAACAAAAGGTAAAAATCGATAAAAAAACTCAATAAAAACCAATAAAAAACAACTAAAAGTCAATAAAAATGAGTAAGAATCAACTAAAAATTAAATAAAAAAAAACAGTAAAAATTCACTAAAAATCCATAAAAATAAAAAAAGCAGTAAAAATCAACCAAAAATTAATACAAATCGACTTAAAATCGATATAAACCAGTACGAATCAACTAAAAATCAATAAACATCAGAAAGAATCAACTAAAAATCGATAAAAATCGGTAAGAATTAACTGAAAATCGATGACAACCAACAAGAATCAACTAAAAACCAACTAAAAACCAATAAAAACCAATAAAACCAACCAAAAACCAACAAAAACCAGCTGAAAACAATAAAATGCAACGTCAATGCGACGTAAAGACGCTACAACAACAACTTTTTTTTTTTTTCTTTTTTTTTTGTTATAACGTGAAAACGCTATAACAAAAGCTGAAATTAAAATATGTCAGTAGTGATTTCCTAGCATTTTTATGATCCAGCCCTTTCATTTTCAGCCCCTATTTAAAATTAATTAAAAACGCTAGACCAAAAAAACGCTAAAAAATAAAAATAAAAAAAAACGCTGAAAACAAAAAGGCCAGCTAATAAAAATGCTGGAATGGTACTGCACCACCTGTGAGGAAGTTTGTGTGTGTGTGTATTTTTTCTTTTTTCTTTTTTTGCCATTTTTTTTCTAATTTTTTTTGCAACTTTTAAGGTTTTTTTTGC
Organism: Strigamia transsilvanica; assembly: GCA_034701245.1. NCBI lineage: Eukaryota > Metazoa > Arthropoda > Chilopoda > Geophilomorpha > Linotaeniidae > Strigamia > Strigamia transsilvanica. The sequence continues at coordinate 69,154 of JAQIXU010000062.1, read as the reverse complement.
AACTTGTTAGGTTAATTTAGATTAATTATTTTTAATTACGGTAACTTGCATGACATTTAACATGTAGTAAGATGTTTACATATTGAATTTCAACATATAAAAAATCAACTGGTACTGGTAGAACAAATAAACCTGTAATTCAACACTAAAATATTTTATTACCTTTAGTATGCTTTGCAATATCACTGATACCTTTATTTTTAGAGAATCTATGCCGAATCATCCGAAGTAAATCTACTTTATTAGTTTATTATCATCGTGTGTAAATAAATAAAATTGTTTTATAACCAAGTTGACCTCAATATATCATTATAAAGTTATATTTGAATCGCAAGGCAAACCATTTTCTTTCTAATTCCAGACAACCATAGGGGGGAAATGCTTAGGTAGGTAAGTACTTTTCACATGGATAAAAACTAGTTTTTTTTATGTATGATGTCATCTAATAGTAATTCATGACAAAATGCATTTCTTATAATCATCCAGCTTCAGGCTTTACTCTTTTTTCTTGTACTTAATGATTACTTGCCTCATCATCACTGAGAATAACAAAATGATCAAATTGTCATGACATCATCACCTCTATTACATCAACTCCAACCTTCCGAACGGATGAAACGTATCCAATGTTGTTTATACTTAAACTCTATTGCTCAGTTGCTAAAACGTCGTCATGACAAAGGCCTGGCACCCTTGCAGCGTGAAACTCAAAGAAATTTATATTGCCTGAGGGTTTGGATTGAGAGAGAACTGAAAGTGGTTTGAAAAAAACCAAACTGCAATGCAAGTGAAAATGCAGTCATTCTCATACACGAAGGTCACGGCAAATGTTTGACGCTATAAGAGTTCAAGGACCGTCCCGGAAACAACGGTAAAAATAACAACGCAGTTTTCATTTCACTATGACACTCCGAAGCAAGTGGTGTGTACTGAATGTGGCCATTCGATGGCTCATTCTCGTCGTTTGTTGGTCAGTTGGGTACCTGGTTTTCCATCAAGCCACGCAATCAGTTCCATCTAACATTCGGCCTGCAGGTGTAACCAGAGAGCTGCTGAGTTCGGAATTTGAGACAGCAAGAAATGCTTCAAGTTTCGTGTCTGTAGAATCTAAATCGACGGTGTTAAGTATAAAATCTGAAATCCTGGTGTCAACTATAAAATCTACATCAAATGTGTCAACAGTTTCAACTTTAAAATCCACAACAAATGTGTCAGCAGTTTCAAGTTTAAAATCTACATCAAATGTGTCAACAGTTTCAAGTTTAAAATCTACAACAAATGTGTCAACAGTTTCAAGTTTAACATCTACATCAAATGTTTCAACATTTTCAACTTTAAAAGTAAGTGAGGAAAGTCCGGATTTGCACTTGCGTTTGGCGCCTGACATTAAAGTGAGTGACAATGAACTAATTAAAACCTGGGCTTCAAAAATTCCCTCATTACCGCTACAATACCAAAAATATGCATTCCGTTACAAAAATTCAAGATGTGCCAGTTATCCGAGGTTAAACGACATCAACTTTAATAATAAAATTTGGCAGGAATGGACATCCGAACTGACTGGTGCTAGGTTTTACATTTTTGGAGCGTATTGGGACGACCGACGAGAAAACAACCCGGTAGTGCACTTATTGGTAATGGTCGATCGAGTGAAACCACCAGATATTACTTGCCAACTGTGGTACAGTAAAAAAGGTGCTCACACGCCGTTTGCTGTAGAACCGACGACAGCACCCAGTTACTCATACATCTGGAATCAAAAGTGGGGTACTTACCGCAACCGAGTGCTGCAACCGTATTTGCTCACGTGTTTGTTGGCATCTCGTAAAGATCCACCGTTATCGGTGTCTTTGGTGGATAAGCCCTGCGATAATGCTACTAACAATGTTCTGGTGGTGGCTGGAAAAAAAAGAAGAAAAGAATCGACATCAAACTCGAAATTAAAATTTGCGGTTTGCGTTAAAGGATTAAATTTTTATTTCGAGGATGTGTCAGTGCGTCTGATAGAATGGCTCGAGCTACTTCGAGCGTTTGGTGTTGACAAAGTGTTTGTTTACGATTTGGCCGTTCATCCAAATGTGACTAAAGTTTTGGAATATTACGAAAACCAAAACTTTGTTCATGTTTCGCCTTTAACATTACCAGGACATAGTCTCAATGAAAAATCACTCATGAATATTTATTTGGGACATGATAAAATATTTAAAAGAAAAGCTGAAGTGATTCCCTACAATGACTGTTTTTACCGACATCGCCATGAATATGATTACATATCCCTTCTGGACATTGATGAAATAATCGTGCCATTGCAAGATAACACTTGGAATGATCTCTTGCAGCGACTCACTGACAATGGGACAAATCCCAGTGATTCATTTCATGCTTCAAACGTTTATTTCTTCGATGATTCTCTTCACTCACATGGGTGGGATAAAGATATACCGGCGTATATGCACATGATGCAACATATATGGCGAGCAAAAAACCATACAAAAAAAGGCACTTACGTAAAAAGTTTCTACAATACACAAACAGTGCTTACTTTACACAATCATTTACCAATCAGGTGCCTGGATTACGAGGATTCGAATGGATATTGTAAAACCAGCTCGATTGATGTAACTGTTGCTCAGTTGCAGCACTATCGAAAAGACTGTGATAAATCTATAACGAAACTTTGCAAAACTCTTTACCACAAGTATTTAACCGTTGATGACAATTTAAGGCGTTATTTAGAGCCTGTTGTTAGCAGAACGAACTCTACACTCATGAGTTTAGGATTTATGAATGATGTTGGCAATGTTAGTACATAAATAAATGATATTTTCCTAAAAATTGTATAAATGCTCTTCAACGGCTCAATTAGATGATGCAGAAGCAATTTTGAATTGTAATAAAAAGTTATGAAAATATGTTTTATTTTCAAACTGTATACTGTAAGAATATTGCACAAATAAATTGATTGCATATACTTTTCCTGTAATTTTTATAAAATAGTGACAATGGAATCATACAACTTAAAACTGGCGTAAAGGTTTTATAATTTGAACAAATGGCTAATACTATCATGACCACAACCAGATGCTAAGCGCATTCGAAAAGTCATTTAAACAAACAGAATTTAAACAAGATGACACTACTTAGAATTTAAATTTACTGGCCTGTCACCATCATTTAAATGTCCCAATTGCAACCCCATCTATGATACATAACCTAAACTGATCTGCTTGTTAGACCAACAATCACTATCAATTCCTTTGTTTGTAATAAACAACTGTACCTATAGGACTCAAGAACTGGTCATGATCGAAAAAATTATCGATACTATGATATTAGAAAGTCTTAACAAACTCACTTCCACCTTTAATCTTTATAGCCACAAATGATGAATCACTTTTTCTGCTTACACCAACGCAATCTCAAGCTAAACAACCATATACTTAAAAACACATTTTCTTGTGGCGCGTCATCCTTCTTCCTTTTGTGCTTATCACCCTTATTATTATTACGGTTAATAATATTCTGACATACTGACTAGTATATCTTTTTTACAGGTTTCGTAATGGGAATTCATCGAAAATTTTATTGCGCCCGTCGTGGAAAAATCAACTATATAATTGCTATTTTCATTCTAATGTTTATAATGTACAGTTATTACAATCAGGATCAGTCATATTATCATCCGAAAATGACTGAAGTTGGAAGTGATGAGCTCATAATTAAGAGTGCCCAAGATCTTGAATCATTGGCCAAGCAAGTTCCTCAACTGCCAATAGAACAACTATTAATTAACCAATTTTATAAGAAAACATACAACACTGAGAAGAATAGATGTGCAATAGTTCCACCTTTATTATGGGAAATCACGTTTAACAACAATTATTGGCAAATATTCAAAACGAGAAGTGGTGCAAGTATTTACCTCTTTGGTGCTTATTACGACGACAGATTTCTTCCTACACGAACAGCATTCGTTCGTGTGTCAGCCATGGTTGACCGGGTTCAACTTCCTCCTGTTTACTGCCAACTGTGGTTTGAAGATCGGAACATGCAATTTCTAACCCCAGCAACATTTCATCCGTTATGGTACAGAGAATGGGGGAATTTTAAAGATGGAGAATTACTGCCACATTTAATTATTTGCCAGATTCCGTTTAAAATGGGATCGAGTGTGCCAAACAGCGTGTCCCTAGTAGACCGCACGTGTCAAAATGCTACCAATAACCTAAACGTGTTCCGCAAGAAAGAGAAAGAAAAGAAAAAACAACCGTTTGCTGTGTGCGTTAAGGGACTCGCTTTTCGACATCTAGACTTGTCTCTCAGACTAATTGAATGGATTGAACTTTTGAAAATATTGGGTGTAAGCAAAATACATTTTTACGAAATAGTTATCCATCCAAATACAGCGAAAGTACTTGCCTATTACGAAGAAAAGGGAACCGTTCAAGTGACAAAATTGTCACTGCCAGGAAATCAACTGAATTTTCCAGAGTTAATTGAAATGTATCACCAGACTGCGTTGCTAAGAAAACGTCAAAATGAAGTGATTCCATACAATGATTGCTTCTATAGAAACTTTCACTCTTACGACTTCATCGCGCTGTTGGATGTGGACGAAATTATTCTTCCCACATCCCCTAAATTATTCACGTGGAAAGATATGATGTCATCATTAAAAAATCAAGACAAAGACGCTATTTGTGCGCCAAACACTTACTTTTTTGATAAATGGGAAACTGGAGACAACCGCATCCCAAGGTAGTATGAAAAATATAAATTTTAATTTTAAGCCTTTGTTGTCAATAATTGATGTTTTTTTGCTCGCTTAGGCATTTACACATGCTGAGACACGTAGTTCGTTCAGTTAATTACTCAACCCCAGAATCTTACGTGAAATGCTTACATAACACAAGCAGTGTAATTTCAGTACATAATCATTTCCCTCTGGCTTGTGGAAGAAATAGAGAATTGGAATGCCATTTTTATACAGTAGATCCAGAAATTGCACATTTGCAACATTACAGAAAAGACTGCAATTTGCATTTAAGAAATATCTGTGATGATCTTCAAAAAGTGAAACTCCAGGACACTACAATATACCGCTATGCTAGGAATTTAATAAATAATACGGAGGCAGTGCTCAAAGACCTTGGTTTTTAGGTTTAACACAACATTTTTATACAGAATTAAATTGCAGTTGCAATATTGAACGTGTAAACAATAGTTTAGAATTTTCACATTGTAAAATAGATATATTAAAGATGTATAGTCGGGAGTACCTGGAAGTTACATATTTTGTATCTGATTTTATTCCAAATGTCACGTTGTTGTTGAAATTTAAATGTGAACTTCCAATATTTCTGCTTTCATAGCACTCTGGATATTAGTCTGGAATCCAAATACAACTAGTTTCCCTTGATTTAATTTCCTCACTTGTACTGCATTGTCTATAGTGGCATCAGTCACTTTGACGCAATAAGATACATCAAGTTGCTTTAGCTTTTTGCAATATCTTACTACAGCAATGCAGCCTGGATCTCCAATCTGACTGCAATAACTGACAACAAGTTTCTCCAACAATCCGTTTTGGCTCAGGACGAATAAGCCCACATCAGTTATCTTCAAAAAAATATAATGTTAAAATTAGAAATTATCGATCCTTCTTCAACATCATTTCAGAAACCTGAGTTGCAGCCACAGATAAATTTCTTAAAAATTCCAACCTACGCATAACAAAAAGGCTTTTATCATCAATTGGGGTTTTGTTGACGGATAGTGTCCTGTCAAAATTAAAAAGCAGAGCGTATCATTTAACTTAATTAGTGCGAAATTCGGTGCACTTAATAGAAACTAAACTGAAGTTGTGAACAACTTTTAGCCACAGCTTCCACAAAGTCGTTTCTTGCTTGATTCATTGAATATAAATTTAATAATCTTAATTTCTTACAATGACTTGGAATACACCAAACTGCTTCAGTATTTACTGTAATAAATTTGAATTACACATAAATAAAAATGAATAATTCACGTACATTGAGGGTTTTTTCCCATCAGCAATTCAGTCAAGCAACCACCTATTGACTATTAATAGACTGTACTGACTACTAAAGTCGAACTTTAAAAAATTAAAATCTTACTTGTAATATTTTAGTCACTGTAGATGACTTTAAAGATGTGCAATTACTTATGTCTAAATAATGCAAATTTCTGCACATTCGAATATTTTCTAGGCCAGATGACAATGACCAACACCCGTGTAACATTAAGCACTGAATGCTATCAGAAATTATCTTAAAGCACTGAAGAAAAAACAATACAAATAATACGGTAGACAAATATATGCTTTAAATTTTTGCCTCTCCATTCAAACGTAAGTTAAATGTGAAGTTAATAGCTTGTAGTTGGCAATTCCTTAAAAGACTTCTAACACTGAAACAAACATTCAAAGTTTGTGGCAGATGTTTTTATGATGGATTTTAGTGAATGCTACCCTTCGTCTGTAAATTGTCTTCGTTTTAAGTTGAGTTGCTGTTATTTTTTTTTTGAATAAAAATATCATAACCTTGTAAAGATTTGTGATAGAAAAAACCACTTACTTTGAGTTGTTTGCAATGTTCCGACAGTAAATGTAGAGTTTCAGGTGGAATGCGAGGATTTGCTTTATCGAGTCTGGAGATTTGAAAGTTTAAACTCTCTAACTTCGGGCATAATTTTGCTGCAAGAAATAACGTGATCTTGTATTATTGAAATTTGAAATGTTGAAATTTATTTTTGTATTTTTACCGATAAACTCCAGCCAATCGGAAGGAAAACTTGACGATGCGAAATCCACGATTTCTAAACAAACTATATTCTCTCCATATCTCTTCAATATTTTTACGAAGCTACTGACCGACGTGTTTTGATTTAGGAACTTCAAACTTTGGAGCTTGTTAATCCATTGATGTTTAATATTGACATCTCTCCAATGCTTACAAACTACATGAATCAAATGGACTTTTAGGTATCGATAACCTTTACTCCTTTAAAAATAAAGCTGCACTAACCCTCATCTATACAAATTCTTTCCTTTAAAGGCATAAATGAGAAAATGTAACTGAGTAAGGAGGACGACAAACTATTTATGTAGCATTTGGACGTTGTCTCTTCACACGCCATTGTCATTATTTATTAATTAATGACTTTCTTTCTTTCTTTTTTAAAAAAAAAGCAAACGGCGACTGGAAAGAAACAATTTAATATGTCATGTTAGATGTTGATCCTTGGAGACATTCCCATGTCTAACAAAGTAGAGTCACGTGACATTTTCAAGAATTAAGACTAATTAACAATGCCTAAGCACTTTAATTAGCAGCGTTGTATGGAAAAGCCTTATCTACAGAACACTTGTTGCATGCAACCCAAAATTCAATTATAAATTTATTAGTCTTCAGGGACCATACGTGATAACAAAGTAAGCTTAACTGAGCACAGTAGTTACGGATCATTTACACTCACCTAGGACCCACAGATAGTTTTAAATTAATGTACTATCGATTGTTGAAAAATTAGGTTCAATTTTTTGTCATTTATGGGTGAATTTACTCGCTACTTATTTAAATAATTTTTTAATTAATTTTTATTTTTAATTAGTTTTTTTTTTCCTTCCGCAAATTAATTGTTTTTACGTTAAGTTCAAATATTACGATCAATGAAAGGACATTTCATTTAAAACACGATTTCAATTCATTTCAATGTCGCCAGATGTCAGTTACATCAAGCTTACTATATAAACGGGTGAAATGTGTGCATGTTGTTGTAGGTTACTTAGGAAGAATGTCGAAAAAGCTTAGATCCGATGTAACTCTTCTGTTTGAGCTCGTGGTAAAGAAAGCTGCGGCTTTAGGGATAGATGAAAGTAAGCTTTCTTCTCTCCCATCTGTCCGTGAGTTGCGCAAAACACAAACAGCGCAAAAAAGGGGCTTCTCTGCATTTGCAATCCCTATACTTTTAATAGCAATTGTCATACTATGGTTTCCTAATTTGCAACTTTTCCATGGATTAGCCCGAATTTGGCTGACAAACTCGGATTTACACGTGCAACCAGTAAGTTAAACACTATTACAACTTTTTTTCAATTTTATTTTATCACTATATGTAAAAAAGTTGTTCATATTTTAATACACAGTGTACCATAAACATGCCAGCTTCTATTCAAAACATGTTCAGACCTCCTGTGGACTGCTCAATGTGTCGATCCGTATTCCATGTGGATCGTGTGTCTGCAATATCCGTTGCAGATTTCAAGAAAAGGTAAAAGAAATCTTCACAAGGTATTCAATAGTCATCAGGAATAACATTCAGCATCACGCAGTGCCTTATAAATTACAAAATAAAAATGCTGAAACTCACAATGCAGCGAATTTTCTATGTAGCACTAGGCGCATTCATAAAGTCGGTTAAACTGGTTTATCTTTTTTAAACCAGTCTAAATGTAAAATTTTACGTGTTAAATTTTATATCTAAATTTAAAAAAATGTAAACCAGTTGAAATGACTTTATGAATGCGCCTACTGTTTATTTTGTACATACCGTATTAACCCGCTTTAAGCTGCATGCCGCTACAGCGCGAGTTTGACCAGACTGCTGGTAAACCCCGTTTTTACTGTTTTTCCAGCAGCTTTTACCTGAAATTTCCAAATGTCGGTAATTTCACTTAAAGCGGGGTAAGAGCGTATAAGATGCAAAAGTAAATCGTAAACATGAAAAAATAAAAACACAAGACGTGTTTGCATTGGATACACAAAAAACAACATAAAAAACTAATTTGATTCGATATTAAATACACGAGAGAAATAAAACCCACTCAATATATCAGAAGTATCTCGTTTAATCCATTAATTAATTTACCCTACAAAGAATAATTTTATTCCTTTGCTAGTGAAACACTGAAAAACATGTTCCTTTTCAATTCAGTCAATATCACTTTCTCAAATGTTATGGATCAATATGATCTTAATTGAATTTTCTTAGACTCATGAAAAAATGAGAAATGCTACGAGAAGTATTTATCAATGATGGTTGCTGAATCATTCGACATAAGATAAGACGTTTTTTTTTTGTTTTTTTTTTGGTCCCAAAATAAATATTAATAAACCCGCTTGGTATAAAAGTCCATTTTGCTTATGCTTTGTTGCGGGATCAAAGCTCAATTTCTACTTAGTGGACCATGTGATTCAAATGAGAATTCATATTGGATAAGCAGAAGCTTTCTCTTTATTGAACAAGTTATCAGCAAATAAATCCTTCGGCATATCAATCAAATGAAATGAATTCACAAGAGTACCCCTATAATTTTCTATACAGCATTTATCACAGACTTTTTATTTTCTTGTTTAACTACCGGTATTTGAAATAAAAAATTGTCTTTGGTCGTTGTTAGAACTGCGAATTACTTTAATGAATGTGGAAATTATTTTCACATTCATCAGGATACCGCTGTGTAAGTCGTTTCCGTGAAGTGTTAATGTGAAACAAATAAACTTGAAGCATATGTTTGTCAAATAAAGTCTTTTGAATTGCAAACAAAGTAAATCCTTGTACAATTTTGATTTATTAATGAAAGTTGGGGTCAGAATGCATACAGATGCTTTAAAGCTACATTCATTTTTCAAAGTGCAAATTGAATTTTATTAGACACGCCGACAGCCTACTTGCAATGTGAATAAATTTACTCTATTGAATATAATCGCCTCACTAATTGTCTGTTTAGTGGCAACAAATTTATTAAGAAAAGAAAAGACTGTTTGTTTAATTGATTAAAATATTTACTGTAACAAGTTAAGCTCAAAGTGCAAAAAAAGTTTATTTGTTCCGTTGACTATAAATTTGACTTCTTGCACGACTTTTGAGCATGCAATTGGAAGTCTCTCCCCAGTTTCCACGCAATCAATAAAAGCCCATTGACTGTTTTCAACCAATAATTTCCATCTAAAACGTGTAAATTAAGTTGAAATACATAACGCTTTTGGTGAAAAGAAATTGGCATTTAGCCATTTTATGATAAAAACCAATTCTAGTCACAACACAGTATTACTTACAGCGAAATGCTAAACTCCAACTTCTGCTCGCCAACCTTTAATGACACATACTTCTGGTTTGATTAGATTTTCCCATAAAAAACTGGCAGGTTGAAGTGGCAGGTTGAAATGGCAGGTTGGCCTGTGCGTGATGGCAACTGTATGTATGCAGTTAGAAGACGGGAATCACTTAGTCTATGGCAATCAGAGAGAGTGCATGTTATTGAACTTCAAGATAAAGTTTCTAATGGGAAAAAGAGAATTATTGTTTTTTTTATTTTTCATTTTTAGAAATTCATTCTTACGTGTATATAATTATTTCTTTTTGTCTGACAATTATTGTTTTGAATAATTAATTAAGGTGAGACTAGAATTTGCCCTTTTTGAATATTAGCTAAACCCACTCGTGCCACTATCTCATTTACTTCTGCTTATACTCATACTTTTGTGTAACAAAAAAGCTGCAATACTAATGTTTCTCGATATTAAAACTTAAATCATTAACACGCAAGACTTACCACAGTCATTTTAAAACCATATACGAGTTTCAAACCACATTCTTTCATAGTTGAAACAGTTATTAAGCAATAAACCACACTTGCTCAAGTTTCAATCTTACCTACCAGTAAGTTAATGTTTTTAATATTGAAAAAAAAAACGCTCAAATTTAATATTCACCAAGATAAAACAAAGCAGATGCTGTTGCAGAGCAACATTTCTAGCAGAATTGGAAAAGATAGAGCATTAAATGCATAAAAAGATAATAAACACGTGCGATGCAAGGGATGCAAGAGTTTGGAAAGTCACAAATGGTTTTTCTTTATATTTAGGTACGCGTACACAGGACATCCAGTTGTTATCACGGACAGCACCAGCAACTGGACAGCTCTGAAACATTTCAACTTCGCATTTTTCAAAAGTTTATATTCAGAGGATAGTCCAACGCTAGAAAGCATTCGTCAGGACTGCCAGTTTTTCCCATACGACACTGAATTCAAAAGTCTAGGTGAAGTTTTTAATATGAATGCAGAAAGGGCTTTGCTGAAGGACAAAAGTAAGCCCTGGTACATAGGCTGGTAAGTTTAAAACTAATTTAATATTTAGTTATGTTTGCTTCATCCTCGAATGCTTTACGTTCATACATATTCACATTTTAAAGCAAGGCTTATCATTTGAATAAATAATAAATAGTAATACATAAATTACCATGGATGACATTAGAAATTCTATTTAATTAAAAAAAAAGCAAACTCTAGAAAATATGAATAAATTTCTGCAGTCAACTTCTTCCCCAGATGTTACTCAAGCATCTTCTAAGCAGTTTTGCCACTTGCCGAATGAGAAGCAAGGTGACAGACGATAATCTTATTTTCACAGCTTGTATCTTTTCTGCGTAATATGTTTTTGAGCGTGGCCTCCTGGTGTCAGTTGATAGCACTCGCTGTGCACAGATGACAGCGGGAAATTGAGTCAAGCTGATAAGCTTTAATGCCGGTTGAAAGTTGTACATTAGCGTGCGCACCACATGGAGTCGCTCTAGTAAATAAAATTGGAATTAACTTTCAAACTTGTAAATTTTCAAAACAAATTAACATGCACTGAAGATTAGAGTTACTCAAACCACACATTTATAAATTACGAACTTGAGCATCTAAATTTTGGTTAGTTTATTTAGTTTATTTGGCAAATACTCAGCGTCTCCTATTTCGAAGAAGTAAATGTTTGTTTGCTTCATTTAAGAGACATGCTTTATTTTTCTAAATCCATCGACATCACCTCCGAGTAAAAGTTACTTCCAAAGCTTCTATTCCACATCACTTACCATTTGTTCACTTAATCTGATATTCTTTCACGAGTCATTGCGGTCAAATGGGCAGTGCCAAGCACTTCCATTTCAAGTTGTAAGTGTGAGAGAAATCTATTGACTTAGTTCAGTGCAAGATGAGTCTTTTAATATCCCATTAGTGCAAATAGAACAAATACAGTAAATTGTGGTTTTTTTAAAAACATTTGCAAAAGAAATAAAATTGAAGGATGAAAATTTAATTAAAAACAAGTCTTCAAAGTAGTTTTTCTTCCTCATCTAATTATGATATTCACTTTCAACTTCAATTTTAATTTTCTATGGTTAATTAGCAGCTCAGCTCAACTCAGTAACTCTGCAAATGTTTGCTTAGCAAGAATCGTATTCAGTCTTGCGAAAGAATATATTAAATTGACCCGAGGTAAAATTAAGACGTTAATCAATTAAAATGTTTAAATTGACACGCAGAAAGTCGAAATCTGCTGTATCCTTGGATTTTTGTTTGGAAAAAGGGTGTATGTGGCAGTTTGTGTGTATAGTGTTCCACGCACCCGCCTATTGCAGATATAAATAACTATTCGACTACGCCCCACTTTCCAGAATTGAAAAACAACATTAAAATACTAATAACAAACGTTCCCATGCACACCATCTCGTCTGACTTCATTACGTATTTATGAGAATTAACTTCCACAAAATTAGTATAAATATGAATTTCGTTTTGTTTCTCACACGCCCTTTCTCTTCTAGGAGCAATTGTGATTCATCAGTGGCAAATGCTTTACGCAAGCATTACGAGCGGCCATATTTTTTACCAGAGGACGCGGAGTCAAGCAAAACTGATTGGGTTTTCATGGGCAGCCCTGGTTACGGAGCACACTTGCATGTAAATGATTTTAAAAATAGCTTTATCCTTTACAATACCATTAAACAAATTGTAATTGTCAAAATGAATATTCCATGGCAAATTACTCAATTATATCTGTCGAAATTCCAAAATTAATTACAACTCCAAGCAGAGCGGAAAATTTTTGACATTCTGATAAATCAATTTTGATTCACATTGGTATTGCAAGGGTAAGTGTAACGAATTTCCAATGTTTTCTTCAATCTTTAAAATATTAAAAATTGAATGTTTTCTACCCTAAATCAAGTTCCAATTATTCTTCTAAAACGCATTGTGTGTCGTGGTTAAAGTGGATGCAATTTCTGCGTCCTGGATACGACGAAAATGTGCTCACGAGACTGTGGTGGGAGTTTAAACGCCCCTCGCCAAGAGATTCTAATCTAAAACAAACTTTTCTGTGGTTTCTTCATTTTCCGGATGTGTGCGGCACCACATTAATGAGATAATCCTTTTTCCCCAGTAAAGTTTTAATTACTTTGAAGATCAAAACTGTTGCTTTGTGAAGAATGATTTCTGTTGCTTTGTGAGTGACACCTTTAAAGCAACTTCTCTTGTTGCCATCAGCAACAGCATCATCATCCATTACCAGATAAGCTTACAACTTTACTGTATTTATCCGTGCCTCCAGGAAAAGCATTAACGAACTGAAAGCACACAAAGTGTATTATGTATACTAATGTTGAAGTTTATTTTTGTTCTCTAAGGTTTCCTCCATTGTGAATATTTTATGGGCGCTCCAACTTTGATCAAAAGGCAAATTTGCATTAACAACAAACAGAATAGTGTTACCCACCCAAATTCTATTCACTTTAGTAATGGGTTCTCTCAATTATCAAGCAGAAAATGCTTATGGCTGAATGGTATCGCCCTCTTTAATCATCCTATAATGTATGGGTACTTAAGAAATTTTGACATGATAACAAAGTTAAAGTCAAGAAAAAAAATGAAGTAGATACTATAAGTATATGATTAATGGAGGTTTGTATGCTCATTAAACAAAAGCAAATTAAACTTTGTTCAAATTCTTTTAAAGGTTAAAGGGGAAAGAAAAAAAAATCTTAGGGCATTTACATACCAACCTGTCAGCTGATTGTTCTAATGAACTTCCACCATCACTATTAAAATAATGTGCTGCAGATTAAATTTCCACAATGCTCAATTGTTCATTTGTAACCCCTTCCATCCCTTCAAATAAATGTTGAATACATTTTTAATTTCTATTAAAATAGTTTAGTTTTCTTAAATATTAAATGAAAGGAAAAATGATGTGAAAGCAAAAAGTTTATTTCTTACTTCTCTAGAATTCCAACAGAACATTCATAATTCTTTTCGCGTTTGTACATCATGTAATATTCATAAAGCTTTCAGAATGTGATTCGCACTATTGTTCTCCTCCGAAGAATTTGTGAAAAATTTATGAAAGTAATGTAGCCGAGTCGAATATATTTTTTATTTCCACTCCCTAACTCGGTCTGCATCTCCCACGTAATCCTAATTTGATTTGTGTTCAACTTGAGCAGAATGTGCAATGATGAATGAATTGAATGGTTTGTTTCATTCTTTTCTTTCCATCAGATTGATCACGTAGTGAATCCTTCTTGGCAAGCTCAGATAAGTGGGCACAAACACTGGACACTGGAACCACCACCCGAATGCAGCTTAGATTGCAGAGGACTCGAAGTGACCGTTGAACCCGGGGAAATCAGTTAAGTGGCTTCTCTTCCAATTGATTTCAATTGAAATTCACTTCTATTTTCATTTCAGTTGTTTTGGATACAAATTGGTGGTTCCACAAAACTCGCATTGTCGGTGAACAAATAAGTATCACAATCGGGTCTGAATACGACTGAAAAATGAAAACAAAATGGAAACAAAATGGAAACAAACAAATAAATATTTATTCCAAATAATTTGCTATTTAATTGCCCGAGTTTTCATTTGTTTATTAATTCTGAAAATAGACGCCGTTACTGCAACAAATAAGAACCGCTACTGAACTGCACTTCAGTACCGCCAGCTGCTAGTATCTAAATTTAGATGCAGTTTTATTTCTATCCATCGACCATATTATCCACTTTCCCCCACAAAAAAATATCCGACACTTCTTGTATTGCTACAAATTTCAACAATCCTATTATTTGGAGAAAAAAATAATAATAATAAAAAATCCATTATGAATTGATTTAATTAACATTAGGATGCGTTTCGGACAAACCAAAGTTTATTCCTCTGTGTCTGTGACGTCAATACAACCAAAAATACCTCGTTTAGGTCTCAAAATAACCTTTCTTCCTCCAACATGGACGAATTACAAATACCGGCAGACGAATCACGTTGTCAGAGGTTTATTCGCTGGGTTCGTGCAGCCGTCTCTTTCTGCTTATCGCATATCGGACTCTGTGGTCTAGTAGTTGGGTATTCCATAGGAGGTGGTTTTATGTTTCAAGCATTAGAAAAGGAACAAGAGAAATTAGTTAAAGAAAATGTGACTATATTAGTAGAAAAGTTTGTCGAAGAGTTACGGTTGTACACAGAAAATCTGACCGTTCTTCAAAGAGAAATTTGGGGAATTGGAGCTGACGAAATAATGAAGAATTTCCAAACCAATATCACTAAATACGTGCGCAATGAAGGTTACACCGGTCAAGATGGAACGCAGTGGTCAATTGCGGAGGCAATACTTTACGCCATCATCGTCATCACCACAATTGGTATACGCCGTCAAAAGGCACCGAACTGAGAAATAATTCTTTTCTTTTAAATTTTCAGGCTATGGTAACGTAGCGCCGAGAACCAAGTGGGGTAAAATAGTCACTCTCCTATATGCAATAGCTGGCATTCCCCTCATGCTTCTCTGCATGTCAAACGTTGGTGATGCAATGGCTCGCTCATTCAAATTCCTCTATTGGAAAGTGTGTTGTTTTAAATGCGCAAAACACAAAAGCAACATGCAAGAGTCGCATTTGCTCCAAGGTCGTTCTCGCTATCCCTCGAGCAAACGACGTAGATTCTTCTTCCAAGAGGAACAGTCTGGAGACGAGGGCAGCCATAGCAGCAGTTTCCGTTCAGCACGCTCAGACGAATTCAAATTCAGCGAGGAAATGATGATGCAAGACTCGGCAGCATATTTTAGGCGCGGGCCGTTGCCAGCAGTTATACTAAACAGATATGCTTTAGGTAATAATAAGGACCTTGTGGTTGATTTGCCGTCTCCTACAGAGACTAAATCGCCCCTTTCTTCGTCTCAGAGGACAAGTAGTCGCAAAAGCAAAGCTGTGGCTGTCGAAGAGAACCGCACAGTGCCTATATGGTTGTGCGTGACACTCGTCACAACTTATTTGTGCGGCGGTGCATTGTTGTTTAAAGAATGGGAAGACGATTGGACGTTTTTCGAATCGTTTTACTTTTGTTTCATAACTTTGACTACCATTGGATTTGGTGATTACGTGCCTGGAAAAGTTGGCAGTGATGAACAAACAGCAAATTCCGAAAAAATTCTAGCTTTGTGTGCTGTTTACTTACTATTCGGAATGGCTTTGCTTGCAATGTCGTTCAATTTAGTTCAAGAACAGGTGACAAATCATATAAAACGGATCGCTCGTAGGATAGGAATAATTGATGATGACGAGAACGAGGAAGAAATAGATGACAATTTAGGTGAAACTATATGAGTATTCAACTTTATTTTGTATGTTATTTTGGACGTTTCGTCGACTCTGTTTCTACCAGTTAAAATTCAGAATTATCCGTAACAACCTGACATGGGGGGAGGAGGGCGCCAGCCCCCCTCCCTTGTTAGGAAAAAAAACATCAGTTAGGGTACTCGTAGAATTGGAGTCGAGGATTATTTTGTTTTTCTTTTCTTTTGTTATTCTTCCATCCAGACCGCTGTTATCAGAATTCAGAAGCAGCTCTATTTGATGTAGTGATGTTTACATTTGATTCTGTTTTGTATCTTTTTTTAAGATAAAAAAGTACTGAAAGCATAACATACTTTAATTTATGTTGATAGCATCTATAGTTTGTTTTCCACACCCCATTTTGCACAGCTAGACTGTGTCTGAGCACACACACTTCATTTTTAGTTTACTGATGGAAGATGGGTCGTTTTGTCTTTTTAGAGAGCAATTTAGACAAAATAGTTCTTATCTCGTCTTCAACAGAGAAAACAACTACTTTTTGACAAAATTTGTATTGACTAGAAGCAGGAGAAGCGAATATACTTGCTTGCAAACGCACCAATTTGTTATGCTGACACAAGGGCCATTATTATAATTATAAACGCATTAAGAGTCAAGTTCATCGCGAAGTTCAACTAAAATACTTTTTCAATTGCGCACCAACCGTAACTTGTTCTATTCTATACAAGTAGAAATCCCATCCTTAAATGTCTCATTAATTAAAGAAACCGAGCACAATGAAAGACTTTCTAAATTATAATTATGGTAGTGGTAATGCTTCACGTCTTTCCCAGCATCACCTGCATTGTACACTTCTTGAAAACATAATTAGACATCCATATCTGCTTGAATTTGAAACCGAAACACGTTCGCTATGTCACCCGATTCTGCATCGTAATTGTCGTAATTGTCATAATAGCATACCCGCGGATCAAAATTAACAAACAAACCACCGACATCCCACATCGCCGGAATGCATACTATTACCCTCAACTAAAATTTTCATTAAAATTGGAAAGAATAGTGATATCAAATGGCATTGATATTGGAGACAGCCAAACAATAATCAATAATGCAAGTGGGAAACAGCTGTATTGCAGACGACAAAAAAAATAAAGATTATCATCGATGATAACCTTTAATAATAAAGATATCTTTTTTCTATAGATTGATTGTGGATACCATCCACATCACACAGGCTTGATATCAGAAATGAAATGCGCTGAACTCAGCAAACTTGATATCAGAAATAACATCGGAATTTCCAAGAGACTCATATAAGTTGAAACAGTGCGATCAATAAGCGTCTAATTTTGGTTCGTCTAAAATTCCTTTGCATTATTACAATGTTATTGCCAGCTTTTGCAAAGCCTGTGGCAGGACAATTCAAAATCCCACAAGGCGTCTCTGACGTCTCCCATATGGTTAAAAAAATATATTGCACATATTGTATAATATATTTAAGTAATACTATTTGAATAATACATTTCATAATGTAATTGAAAAAAAAAAGCATTTTGACAATGCATTTGCAATTATCTGACAATAGTAATATTGTAGAATGCATTTAATAACACATTTTACAATGTATTATCATTTGCCAACCAATAGCATGCAAAAAGTATTAAAAAATTCATTCCCGCAAAATGTCATACATTTCACAATATATATTGTAATACAATATGGACCATATGGACTAATTCACTATAAAAGAAGAAAAGTTTCAATCTAAAAAACAGTAAAATGTAAAGAAAAGCCAGGTATATCGGCTGTACAAAGCCCTCAGATTATGTAGGCAGCAATAATAAAACGTGACTTTTTCCAATAACCGACATGCGTGTGACGCCGATGTACGAATAACCAATATGCCAATAACGGTGCAGACTTTTCAAGGATTGTTTCATCGAGTGTCACAAATTAGCTTTAAAAAGATAAAGTTAATTATTTATTCTGCAACTAACTAATTTACAATTAATTAACAAATCTCTAATTAAATACAAAATTAGTATACCTCGACTCTAGCATGCAACGGAAACACATTCTCAACAGCAGAGTATCCCTCGCAACGGAAAAACTTCACTAATTTAATTGCATTAAAAGTTACATTTTTAAAAGTATCATCAAACAATTTCACAAATCGAACTGTCAAATACTCCACATTAGGACAATGCCTCAAAGTTTTCTTGACAACTTCACTTGAAATAAACCAAAACTCAACATCTGTAACCGCTGTCCCCAATTGATATTTGCGTCCCGTGTCCACCACACTGCAATCGCGCCACAAACAAATACTCTTGAGACGTGGAAAATGTGAAAACAACAAATTCAACTCAATATTCTTCACATTTGTTAGCGCCAATTCTTTCAAGTAGGATTTCTCAGGAGCAACGCCGAAAGTCAAGTGTGACGCGACCGAACACATCGCCAAATACACGTCCCGGAAACGGAACGACTCGTGATCGTCCGCCTCGAATCGAAACACATTTCTGCAACCTTCTTCGTCGAACTGCGCCACGTCATAATTCGGTAAGGATAACTGCATTATTTTATACGGCTCCTCGTCCTCACTCACAAATCGCAGACGGTGCGCGCCGGCATTTCCCAAGCAAACCGTGTGGACCAGACGGCTGCAAATTATATTTTCATTCGTTTCCACGTTGCATCGATATCGCAGAAAACTTGCGATATCATCGTAGACTAATAAAATAAGTTGAGGTAACAGAAAATAAATCGCGGCCGCCATGCACCCCGACACGGAAGTGCTGCTGATATCAATAACTCGAAGGTTGTCTTGAGCGGAACGGTTTCTCCACACCGAATCAAGGAGAACGTCTGAGATGTTGATGCAACCCTTTACGCTCACATCTTGAAGGCAATGACAATTTGACATGATTTGTTGCACTTGCCAATTGGTTACTTGAGTATTATCGCAGATTTTAAGACGTATTAAATTAACAAACTGGCACGCGAAGTGCACGTCTGTGACATCGTCGTTAGACGTAACGAAAAATTCCAATATGCTCTGTTGGGATTAGAAAGAGTTTAAAAAAATCACGATAGAGTTGCGACGCCATGCAGGGTGTTTCGTAAAAAATTCATCCAGGTATGTATTTTGGAATTAGGTAAATAATTTAAAAATCTGAAAATTCAATTCTATCTTGGAATCATTACATTTTTTTTTTTTAAATTCCAACCACAATGTTGTGGAAACGAACATAATTAGAAAATGTTCTTTCTGAAAAACGTTCCTATTGTTCAGTTGTGAAAAATGATTAGTGTTTGATGTGTACAAAGTACAAACTACCAAACATTTCACTTAGGCAGTGCAGAGAAGCTTGACAGCTGAACAATTTTTTTTTTAAATTTTTCATTAAATTGGAAAACTTCAAAAGAAAAATTCCATGAAAAACAAATTTAAAAAAAAAAAAAAAATGCATTAAAATAACAATACATTTGAAAATGTTTTTGTTCGGGTCTGCTTTCCTGCACTGCCTAAGAGAAAAAGACACACCAGTCATTTTTCATAACCGAACAAATGGGAAAAACTGTACATTTTTTTCTCTCAGTCTGAAGTTTCTCAAAGAAATAAATCACCACGCAAATGGACCCCAAAGCTCATTTCTCGTTATTAAGAAATAATGTGCAAAAGTGCCACCTTCGTTAAGTTAGCCCCCCAACTATTGGTCCAATCAGAATTAATGATTAAACTAATTAGACCAGTAATTATTTTTTATTGGACACACCGCCTTTCCAACGATTTCCTAACTTTTATCTTGGGGCCAACTTTACACCAGCCCCCCAAAAGCAATGGACCAGCAAAACTAATGATTGGACCAGATAGCCCTTTCAATGGACTAAATGAACCAGTAATTATTTTTTATTGGACCCCTCCAATAGGTAGGTGTAGAGCCCTGTGAATGAGAAAAGTTCAAATCAATAGACCAGCAACCAACTATGAATAAATGATTGTGTGCTTTATGTGTAAATGTGAGTAGATGTTTAGCAGCAGCTCCCAAATGGGACTGCTGCTCCATTAACACTTCAAGAAAAGACCATAAAAGGACCAATAGTTGGGGAGGGGGACAACTTAACGAAGGTCATACTTAGGGGTTGAAACAGATCGACAGCCAATTTGTTTTTCCTATTAAGTGACTAGCATTATGCAAGTTTTATGTTTACCAGAAAAGTAACGCCATGTATACATACACATGTAGTTTTCTAGATAAATAAATTCAATTTGTTCACTTATCTGGAAAACATTGACCATGTAAACTTAGTAATGCTAGGTTCCCACTACGACTCAATACTCGACAGAAAAGCTTCAGAGCTGAAAATCAATCTTTTCTGTTGCTGGTTCCCATTTGGCAAAAAAGTGGGCAGAAAACATGTTTCAAAAACATGTGTTCCAAAAAAAAATACTTGCATTCTGAATTGAGCTGCCCATTATTTTCCTTCAGAAAGTAACCAGCAACAGCAACAACAACAACAATCAACAATTGATTGTCATGTTTAGATCGGGCGCCATTTTGCACGATGACGTCAGTGGGCAGAAAGTATGTGATTGGTCAGTGGTATTTTCTGCAGCAGAAAAATAGGAAGTCTATTTTTTCTGCCTACTATTTTCTGCCAAAAGAACGGGAAGTGACGTCAAAGCAGAATAAAAACTGGGCAGAAAACAGGACTTTCTGCTCTGTTTGAGTCGTAGCGGGAACCTAGCATTAAGGACTTTCAATTGAACTATTTCATCAGTCTTGGTATTTATGTCAAAAATACATACCCAGTTTAGACGTTTAGAAAACACCCTATATGCTTACGCACATTCTTAGCTTTATCCGATGCGATTTCACATAACCTTTCCAAGTGACCGCCGGATAGCCATCGTTTGTAAAGACGGTCACAACGCGATTCCAAAAGCCACATTGACTGACCAAATGACAACGTCTTGTTTCGTGATACCATAGCGCAAATTATATTAAAGCAAACCTCGGAAGCTGGTAATAAAAGAATTATGTATGCATGAAACAATCTAATTATTTGACAGTATATTCATACACTCACGTAACTCAAAATACGCACAACAATCCTTATTGACACGCTTATTTGCGTTAATTTCTTGATATTTAAAATCCCAAGCTTTAAGTATCAAAGATGATATTTTGAGTATGGTTAAATTGTATAACGATGGGAAAAGACTATATTCTTCGTCTTCCATATCGTATTGTTAATTGATGTTTTGGCAATCGATTTCTTTTGCAGACATCAAGAAGTCAGATAAAACCCGCCATCTACTGTCAAAACTCGCTGTTATTTTCTGTTAGAAGACGGAATATAAGTGATAAGTAATTCATACTTCATTCACAGACTATAAATATGTTTCTTTTTTGAGAGACTTGCATAACAACACAAAATTATGAAAAAGTAATACTAAAACGTGACACTCACCTTGCAAGCTTGTTTTTCAGTCCTATGTTGACATCGTCTTGCGACAGTTCATTCATGATAATGATTTCATTTTTATCAGTTTTCCACACAATCGGAGGAATACAACGATATTAGAGAATCAACAAATTTTATAACCCTGATCCGATATACGCCACGATTAAATAGCTACAGTTTTCTTCACGTGGATACACATCGCCGCGCACAAACCTAACTTTAAAAATGAATTCAGTGACAACGCATGCGCCAGAGCCTGATCCATGTGCCTAGTGCTGACATCTATTGCTTGACTTCAAAAATATATTGTACCAAACTTTGGTACGCCCTTACCGAGTATTATCGCGACCGTACCGAGCGCCGGGACCTGTCAAAACAACTAATTTTTTGAGGCACTAAAATTATTAATCCGATGATTAATAATTGCAAATTACGATTAAAAACGACAAAATGTAAAATGGCAAAACTACTAACAAACCAATGTTTGCCGTCATTTTTTACACGGTTTGGCAAATTTTGCTTATACTGTGATTTAGAGGCAAGCTTTACTTTTTGACCTTAATTTCTAACCTTGGTTTCGTTTCATCTTCATTTCAGGTGACACAGATCGCATTTGCGCGCGGGAAGTACTTGCAAAAATCGAGGGAAAAAAATAGGGTAATGCGCAAGCAAAACGGAAATTACAACAAATTTGTTAATGTTTAATTCTCAATTAAACCTGTATTAAAGATGACATAACACGGGTCTCGAATACATTAAAAATTACATAAAATAAATAAGTTTTTAATATCCGTTATCTTTACTTTATTTTTCACACACAACTGTTCATAAATTGTCTACTTCTAGTCATTTTAGCAAAACGTACAATTACAAAAGTTGTGAATGAATCGTTTGCTAACCATTAGTGCATGCCACATCATTATACTTCACCTTTCCCAAGAGAGTAAAGGAGAAAATGAATTTGTTTTTAAAAAAAAAAATAGATCCGCGATTCGTACAACAATTCCAATACGTCTGTCAGCAATTCTTTCCACATTTGTTGATGTCCAAAAAATCTCAAGGTCGTCAGCCTTCTGTTTTGGACGCGGTGGCAGAGCTCAGGAACGCAAAGTGGACGAGCACGATATGAGGGCGTAGACCTCCTATAAACACTTCAGTGTAATAAGGAAGCTGAAATAACAACTCTGGTCTTCTTTAATAATTGAAATTTTGTTAATATGTGATGGGGAAAACACTGCATTGCTTTGCTGACAATAAAAATCAGTTTGGTTATTGCTCTTTTTTTATATTGTGGTCAACCAATTTGTAGATAGGAATATAGTTCTTGTAAAATGTGGAATAAAGAAACGTGACTCTGATGTATTAAAATTACTATTCATGTTTAAATTTTCAAAAAACTGGAAGTGGGCTGTCCATTTTCCTTTGGGAAAATAAAATAGCAACTGTCATCAGCAGTGCAGTGACAAAGCAATAAAATCCCATGGAATTCGTAATGAGATTTTTGTATTAAAAAAAAAAAATCCAAGTTAAAATCCAGAATGTATACAAATTTTTAAATACTCTTAGCATATAATGGTTTTGGACTAGCGAAAGTGACTCAAGCAGAGCATGTGTATACATAAAATTTTGTGCCTCATAAAATTCAATTTCGGTGTAATATTTGTGGGAAGTAATCACAAATCTTTACTTGTGCGTGTGCCTATTATTCTCATGCGTCGTGATAAACATGATGGCTTTCGAATCGCTTTTAATATGCATACGAAATTATTGCTTTAAATTCCACGATGGTCATCATCGCTGCTGGTCAACAGGCAGAACCAAAACTGTCTCCACGGGTGGAACCCATCGCACCTGCGATTCTTGAACTTTGGCGTCATATGCCGGAAGTTATTGCCAAGGTCATAATGAAAGGAAGAGGTTTTTAATATTGACTTATTTTTAATGTTTCCTTCTTCAATCAAAATTTTTATCCCGGTGAAAGGACAATAACTTTGAAAACTTAAAGTTGAGGTATAAAATCGAGGATAACTAGAAGTGACATACAGATCGATTGAACCAATTACGAATAATGTAGAATTCGAATACATATATACATATATACATATATAAATATAAATACATAAATGTTTGAAGAGGAAAAAATAAATAAAATCGTGTATAAGTTAGTGTCAACAAGGATTATCCGTTGAGCAGAAACATGTGAGATTTGCTGCAGTGCAAACAACCGAGTAGGGGGGTAACGACCCTCAGGACAGGGAGGAAGACATAGAGATTGCCTATCCTATCGGTCCCATGCACCAACCAACACCCTACCTGTAGGGATAGGTCAAAACAAAACGGCGTCGCTCGGTTGAAACTCCTCACGATTAAAGTTTTTCTCCACGTCATTCTTTTAAATGTAATTAATTACACACCGTTAATATAATGGTTAAACTGTTTCGGAGTAATTTTTATACACTTTAAAGTAACTATTAGTGGAAAGCAACCAATTTTTAGTAAAATATAAAATAAATGGTAAAAAGCTAATTGAAGTTAACAGATATCAGCCAGGCTGCCTGTGGGGGGTATTTTTTTAAAGTGGACGTCGAAATGACGGTAATTACGATGGTTCAAATCAGTCTTCAGTCAACTGAATACTTCGCATCACTGAAGAGTTAACGAGAAGTGATTTATACCTTTCTTTTTTCCCTTAAATTTAGCTTAAAATACCGTGTGATAAGTGAAATAAGCTAAATCTAACTTTTTTAAATTTCCATTTACATGTTCAAAGAAGCATTTCATAAATTTATAAAATCTTTGCTTGTCTTTACATGCAAAACAAATGATTTGCACCTGTATGATTGGCTTATGAACGTCGCTATTGTTTATTATAACTCTTGATCTTTCCCACGATCTTTGAGTTATTTTTGAAATGAGATTATACGACCAGAAGAAATGCCTATATAGAATTTTCATCGTTATAATGGACTGACTGCTGGGTTTCAAATGAAACCAGACACCCATTTACATACTTTCTTTTTATTATTATTATTAAATTTTTAATGAACTCAAACTAGTAGCCCGCATATCCACTTCTCAGCAGGAATAAGATTCCGATCATCTCGAAATAGGTGTGAGTCCATAAGATGTTTCTCGGAGCCTTGACCTAAATGAGCAGATCAAAAATCATGTCGCTGTAACAATTGCAATAGACACGCAGATACGACAGGCCAAAAGAATATCTTACGACATACAGTATAACACGCGTAACACTTCTTAGTGCATTAAAAATTAAATAAAATGACTCAATAACTAGTTATAACGCTAATTCTTACTTCTGTGGAAATTTATTTATCCGTTAATATATTACGAACGGTATATGCTGTGTATTTTTTTAATTCAACATTTTTGTTTTGTTATCGAGTATTCGGTTACTGAATTTCAAGTTTAAAATTGTGTATTTTGTTTCCGCTACTTGATTTGAAGACTTTTAGTTTATGTCTCCGCAACAACACGTTCATTTTAACGGACGCTGACTTCTGTGCGCGCGCCAAGGCAGATGCTCGTCGCGTGAGCACACGCCCCTCACATGCGGTCAGAGACTCCCACGCAAGACATGAGAGGGAGCGGAAGTTCCTGAAGAGGGACGAACACTTTCTCTGTGCCCATTACCCTCACGCTTTCTGATTGGCTGCAGCCTCCGCCCTTGGCCCCTATAAACCGACAGCATGGAAATGAGTTTCCTTTAGTCAGCTCAGAAGTTTGGTAGTTCAGGTGCACAGTTGGAGAAAGCGATCAGCAGAGAATACATCAACAAGTTTCTTGTGGGACCTCCAAAATAGTGAGTTGACGATTTATATTAATATTACTAACATTTATCCATGTAGAATTTATTACGTAACCTATAGACTAAAATCAATAATCACGATACAAGATGCGCATCTCTTTGATTATTGTTTGAGTAAAAATCTTTGTGTTTAGAATTTATGAAGGTTTTAAT
Organism: Strigamia transsilvanica; assembly: GCA_034701245.1. Classification (NCBI taxonomy): domain Eukaryota; kingdom Metazoa; phylum Arthropoda; class Chilopoda; order Geophilomorpha; family Linotaeniidae; genus Strigamia; species Strigamia transsilvanica. The sequence goes on along the minus strand of JAQIXU010000062.1, from coordinate 43,290 downwards.
TTAGTTTATCCTACAACGTAATTTAGTATCTCTGATTTTTATATATATAAAAAAATTCGAATTGATCAATTACCCAATAATTGATTGAAAAATAAGATAATCTAAGTAATCGGAGGTAGTTTAAAAATTATATTCAATTCTATAAATATAATTATTAAAGATTTAATCAAAAAACTAAAAGAAAGTAACTAATAAAAACATTTCTACTGTAAAAGATAAAACCATGTAGAAAAGCCAACTAAGTGAGCCGCACAGTGAAGCAGAGATTACCATACACCAACTATAAACTATATTACAGTATATTAGAAACTAAAAACACAATTTTTGATGAAATACATGAAATCGTTTCAATGAATGCTCGCAAACTTCTTAATGAGTATTCTACCCTTGGAAAGCTCGTGTTTTCTTCCGGTAACAAACTAACGGTTAAAAATATTGTAAACAAACATGCGAAACTAAAAAGGACACGCTTTTGGTCATCTGGGGTGAAAAACCTCCTGGACATGCAGCAACTTATGGGTACTGATGCACAATCACTTTCACTTGTGGTGTAATTACCGACATCACACGAAAAATACTACATCATCTATGAAACTTGATTTACAAATGGTGCAAATGTCGTTGACTTAAGCAGATTGAATCTTTTTTTAAAGTTCGACAGTTTAAAAGTGGTCATTTTTTTCACATTTAAAGCTACAATTAAAGACAAGGGAACAAGACAAGTGGGCTAGTTTTTTTTTAGAAACAGAAACAAAAAACAGAGACTAAGATCAAATTGCTGAAACAGTAAAGTAACATCTGGTTTCTAATACAGACTTCTTAGAATCTTATGGTTGAAGGCTTTGGATATGTAAATGAATATGAATTAAAAAATTCCAAGATCAGAACTAAATTCAACAAGGCATTTATACCATTTAAAAAGCCCTAAACCTTGAATTAAATATCTAATAAGACTGATTTCTTTATCACTGTCCCACATCTTACTGCAAGATTTTATAAACTTACTAAATTAGGGTTAATTATCCCAGCTTAGTGGAAAGTTGTCAATTTACGTCCGGGAACACTTGTTAAGGAAGTTTTTAAAAATAGAGACACTTTCACTAGGTTCTCTTAACTTTTTTTTTTTGTTGTTTGTATTCAGAATTTTTTTTCCTAGTTATTTTTTAAAGTAAAAGGTCACGCTTACAGCTTTTTTTGCATGGTGTGGGAGGATTTTGTTGACTCGTGTCGGCCTATTATACGGAAATAGTTGTACTTGTGCATTTAAAAGCTGTTGGTAATGTCCACACAAGCCTTGAAATCGTTAATCCTTTCCAGTTAACCTTTGTTTTGATTACTTCTTTTTTTCTGATTAGATATTCATCATGCAGTATGATCTCGCACATATGCTATTTTTTGCGACAACATATGTAGTTGTAAGATTTACTAGATTCAATGGTATTGAATCGAGTTTGATCAATTCTATGAATATATTTTAGGTGTTGGGGCAAAACGAAACATCAGAAACATCCGCTTCAAGTAATGAAGTTACATCATCGAGATCGACATCATTAAGACAAATCACAACGAATGCAACCTTTTCTTCCGAAGAAAGCAGAGAAGGGCATGAAAGCAAAGTCATCTATTACGACAATCCATTTGAGTCATTCAGTGGGAAACCTCCACCAGGATATTTGCCAGGTGAAACTGCGACAGAAACGGCTCTTCGGTGGCCAGCACCAGACCCACCAGGAACTCACAGTATGAACAAAACAAGGGTTTATGGTAAGTTTTGCATGCTTTAAGTAACTTTTATAATTAAATGAAATATTTCTTTTTTAAAAACATGATAGACATTGACGCAGAATGTCAGAATGATTACATGAAAATTGCCATAACGTTTAATGGCTCATTCAACGGTCTTATTTACACATCTAGTTACGCATACGATCCTACTTGTGTTTATGTAAATGGTACTGGTTCTTATCGTTACGATTTTTTCATCCAACTTAATAAATGTGGAACTCTTAATGGCGGCTCTAAGGATCTTACAGATGACGTAAGTTATCTGATTGTTGCAAAAGAACGTTAGCGCGATATTTACACCAAAAACTCTTTTATTGTTAGAAAAAATACATGTGGAACACTCTGACCGTGCAATATAATCCACTCATAGAAGAGGAGTGGGATGAACATTTTAAAGTAACTTGTGAATACGGTTATGACTTTTGGAAAACGATTTCCTTCCCAGTAGTGGATGTGCAGTAAGTGAAAATTGTTTTTTGTTTTTTTTAAAATTGTAAATTTATTTCAGACGTTTGTTTTTAATTCCAAACAGAATTGCAACGGGGAATCCCTTACTCTTTACATTAACTCCGCCCGAATGTTATATGGAAATTAGACAAGGATTTGGTTTAACTGGACCCCGAATTGGAGGTCCAGTTGCTGTAGGAGACCCCCTCACACTCATTATCTATATGAGAAGCCAAACAAGTAAGAATTCGCTATTAAAAGGACACGAATTTAGAAAACGAGAAAGCAAATTTTAATTACAAATATTATTTTTTAATAGCGGGATTTGATGTCATTATTAATAATTGTGTTGCTCATAATGGAGGCCACAAAAGAATGTTTTTAATAGATAAACACGGGTAATTAATCATGTTAATTTAGGATTTTACCTCTTCACAAATTAGTTAAATTTGATTTAACAATTCTTTTATCTATTTTTAAGATGTCCAGTTGATGAGAAGTTAATTAGCGAATTCCGTGGCAAAGATTTTCACGGTGGGGTTTACGAAACTCAGGTTTTTGCCTACTTTAAAGCATTCCGTTTCACGGGCAGTCCTGCTCTCTATATAGAATGTGATGTACGAATGTGTCATGGAATATGTCCGGTAATTTAACAAAAAAATTATTTTATGTTTAGCAGAGGCAAAACATTTCTTAATTTATTAAAATTTTATTTTGATACAGAAACAACGCTGTTATTGGAGAAGTATTCAAAAACGTTCTATTGCTGATACGAATGATAACACCACTGTTTCAGACACCTTAAAAATGTTCCAATCATTGGATGTGAGAACTGAAAAACTTACAAGTTCTAATTCTGGATATGATGAAAACGGTAAAAAAAATGTTAAAAAAAGTATTATTATGTTTTTAATTAAAATCTTTTCTTTGCAATCACAGATTTTGATCCTAATGCAGTGTGCTTTAGACCAGCCGGTTTAGCTGCTATTTTCAGTTTGTTATTGATTCTTCTGTTAGTAAGTGCAGGAATAAGTTGCATTTTGTGTGCTCGCATGCGAAGATTGCGCGGTGGATCTACAAAAGAACTTCTTAAAACATATCCTCATTCAGATTTTGCACCAAAAATCCATAGTCATGCTCACAATATTCATCACGGACGAAGAGAGTCACCTCCACATTTCCCTACAGCTTCGTACCCTAAATAATACCGACAACAGATTAACACAACAAATCTTAGCAATACCGCCAAAAAGAAAGATGACGAACAAAACCAATGTTAATATGGTCATTTGCTCCTTAAGCGGGCATCTTTAATGGCGCGTATGTAGTACGTAACTTATAAACAGCCAAACGTGTATTCTTTAGTTAAAAATCAGGTCATTTATACAATCTTCAACTCTAATAACCTATCTGCAAAGTGAAATGTAAAAAAAAAATAATAAAAAAAAAGAATATTAGAACTAAATAAATTTCCAAAAAATAAACAAATAAGAAATAAATTAAAAACTCGAAGGAAAAAACCCATGCCAATACCAAATAGTTTTCATTTTTGACATTTTTCCTGATAATTTTTTTAAAAAATTGAGATCTGTCTGTACATAAATTGTCATGCATTTTCAATCAGTCATCTTACTGTTCTAATTTGCCATTTTATACGCACATCATTTTGGGGTTTTATAATTACCGTATAATAAATGCAAATGAAATAAAATCATTTGCATTTTAGGTGGTCGTCAAATGTTTTCTACACGTTTTTCTTTTTAGTGTAATGTAAGTCGAGTGGTTGTGAGTGATAAATAAATGTGAATAAAAATATGGCATAACTGAACGTTTATTTTTTTAATGGACGAATTCTCTAATACGAACATGCATTTTGCAACTCAATAAAAATGACTACAACTTCAAAGGCTTTTGACCTATCAACTTGAAATGCTTTCAAATGAGGATATCCAATCGGTGCTGAAACCTGGTGGCAGCTGATCGTGTTACACGTCTGCAGCATCGTTTTACAGTAGCATCTTCTTCCAGCATCCAGCATCCAGCTACCAGCATTGTGTTCATCAGTTTGCTTACTTATTCAAAATGCTGTACAATCTTGCACATATTTTATTTTTTTCAGCAACGTATGCAGCTGTAAGTAAACATACAAGCAGATAAATATGTATTCTTATTTATTTCGTAGCACTAAAAGCAATAAATTTTATCTAATAGATTCTGGCTCAAAATGAAACCGACCTATCAATATCGGAAGAAGTTCCAACACCAAAACACTCGCATCAACACTCAGTAATCAATACAACGTTAGCATCCTATGAAGAAAGCGATGAGATGCACTTTGAGCATAAAGACATTTTTGACGATGATGAGCACACCACCACAGTAGACACGTTTACGTCAGACAACCCAACCACACCGGAACCAACATCTCCAGATCCAACAACCTCAGAACCTACAACACCAGAACCAACAACACCCGAACCTACAACACCAGAACCAACAACACCAGAACCTACAACACCAGAACCAACAACACCAGAGCCAACAACACCAGAATTTGTGCCAAATGTAAAGTCTATAGGTACTGCTCTTCGATGGCCTCCACCAGAACCTCCAGGAAGTGAAACCAGCAATACAACACGCGTTTATGGTAAAAGAAATTAATTTAGTAATAACTAATAAATAAACTTTTATTTTCTTTCTTTATTTTTAGATATTGATGCGGAATGCCAAAATGATTCAATGAGAATTTCCATAACCTTTAATGGATCATTCAATGGTCTCATTTATACGACAAGTTATGCATCTGATCCAGCTTGCATGTATGTTAATGGTACTGGTCTTGTACGCTATGATTTCTTCATTCAGCTCAATAAATGCGGAACTTTCAATGGAGGTCCTAAGGAACAACACGAACAGGTATTTCACTTCTTTTGATAAAACTATTTTAGTTGATGCAAAGCCATATTATTATTAATAGAAAAAGTATATGTGGAACACATTGACAGTGCAGTATAATCCTCTTATAGAAGAGGATCGAGACGAACATTTTGAAGTTACTTGTGAGTATGGCTACGATTTTTGGAAGACAGTTTCTTTCCCAGTTGTTGAAGTGCAGTAAGTGAGATGTTTGCTTATGAATTTGTAAATGTAATTTCCTTTATAAGTTAAATTTCAGGGCAATTTCTGATAAAATCGCAACTGGTCGACCGCTGCATTTTACATTGAGTCCACCAGAATGTTACATGGAAATTAAACAAGGTTATGGTCTAACTGGGCATGCAATTCAAGGTTCAGTTGCTGTTGGAGATCCATTAACACTCGTCATCCATATGAGAAGCAAAATCAGTAAAAAAGAAAATATTTGAATTAGAAAAATAAAAAATAGATTTGAAAATTACTAAACAATTTTACAGCGGGATTCGATGTGATAATTAATAATTGCGTTGCTCATGACGGAGGTCATAAAAGGATGTTTTTAATTGATAAACACGGGTAAATACTTTTAGTTCAACGCTTTTAGTTCCGTAGTACAATAAATATCGTAGTTCTAACGCAAACAAAGCGTAAAGATACAGCAAAACAAAAATCCATAAAAATTCTATTTTGCTGGCCCACAACTTTGCTGTTAAGCTTTCCTGCAACAAAGCTCAGCAGCTAAGCTTGAGTTTATCAAAATCGCAAAAGATTTAAAAATAGATTTAAAAATAGATTTGGTCGCAAACTATGCTATAAAATTTAAAAAAAAAAAATTATTTTCATGCTATGCTAACTCCTTATCCCTAAACGTCACAGATGTTCTGCAATAATTTTTTTCCATCCTTCCCGTTATTAATGTGTTTCAAAAGATTTTGTTTCACAAATTACAACAAATTTCCCAATGTCTATAGCAAAATTTTAGCGTTTACTAAATTTCTTAATTTACCATTTCTTACCTTAAACTAAAATATAAAGAAAATCAATGCGAGAAAAATCAATCGAAGCATGAGGTCACACCGCTACGCAGTTTAAATGAGCAAATGCTCTGAAATTGTTATTAGAAGGAGTTAAATAAAACTACAAATAAACTTACAGTAAGTTTTTCTTATTGCAAGGTGCCCAGTCGATGAAAAACTAATCAGTGAATTCCGTGGCAAAGATTTTCATGGTGGAGTTTATGAGACTCAAGTATTCGCTTATTTCAAGGCCTTTCGTTTCACTGGCAGCCCAGCTCTCTATCTAGAATGTGACGTAAGAATGTGTCACGGAATCTGTCCGGTATACATATTTGTTACCGTTATAAGCAGTAAAATTTAATAAAAATTAAAACCTTTTTTTTTTAATTTCCACATTTTTTTTAAAGAAACAAAAATGCTATTGGAGAAGACAAAAACGTTCCATAATTCATCTAGGTGATTCTACAGTAGTTTCAAATGCTCTGAAAATGATGAAATCATTAGATGTTAGAACCGACAATCTACTCAATATTAAATCGGCCCGACTTGATGGCAGTGGCCGTAGACTTGACATATGATTAGTAAATACTAAATTGACCTTGTTATAAAACAATATCATTATATATATACACAATAATTCTTTACAATCATTAATCTTATTTGTGCTTCTTTATCTCGTATTACTGAATTTCCTGTTGAGTTTCCCAATGACTAGGTCACTGGATTAGTAGGTTTTATTTACAGCTGAATGGCGTGGAATTTTACAGATATAGTCATAAGAGCAACCACTGTTGAATAGCAACGTTTCCTTTTGCCCTGATTGTATCACAGAAATAGTTAATGATATGGTCCGTAAACATAACTCTTCGGATCTTTACCTTAAAACGCATTTTTACTTTTCATATGTATTAAATTAAAAGCAAAACGAATGAACGTTTTATAGTCGAGTATGTACTGAATTAAGACAACTTAATAAACAAATTATTCATTGTAGGTACATTTTTTGTTTACAGTTATTTGATAATTTTGAATTTTTATTTTTATGTTTGTAAACAAATTATGATGTAACAAAGTATATCAAGTATCATTTGGGCAGAAAAATTGTACACAATAGAAGTGAGAGATGATTGGTTCGATTCGAAGGCAGGATGTATCACACCTCCATAATAACTCATCCTAATCTAGGCATAAATCCGGGAAATAAAGGGGTTGGAATCTGCCGTATGACAACGGACACGTTTGACCCTCTTTTGAAAAATCAGATTTCCACCTGTCAATCTGTTGTGTAAACTTGAATGGAATGGAATATTTTTACTTTTTAAAGGAGTCTTACAATTATATTTTTTTATTCTGCTTAATAATGTTGTTGTTACTGTTATCATTATCGTTGTTGTTGTTAATGTTCTGGTTTTAAACTATTTGTTCTTTACACTATTGTTATTTATAAATACCTATTAAAAATGGAATTAAAAATCCGTAGTATACAACAATTGGCCCTTCCTTGTTAATATTTTAGTACGTAATATAAATTATTACAAATTTCTACTCAAGTGAAAGTTTTGTTTACATAGGGAGGGAAACTTTCAATTTTAGGTCAAAATGTTCCAGCCTACTTTCGTTTGTAAAATATTGGCCTGATTTTTCATGTCAACCCACGTGGTCTTTTGTTTTATCACATATTTAAACGCTTGTCACCCAAAGTCGTCTAATCATTCGGTAGCTAATACATTTTAACAAGGAGCAACATTATTTTCTACAAAAAAAAACACACAAAAAAAACATGAAGTTGCACATAAATCTGTTTTGCTCTTACACACTACTCTCTTTTGCTGAAGTTTTAGTAATGCCATTTGGAATCAATTGGTTAGGTCTTGAAAAACAATTTTTAACTTCACCATCAGCATCAAACTACCCGAAAGGTAAGACTAAATCGTTTTTTTTTTTAAATTTAATATTTTGCAATCACTAAATTTTAAAATACATTTTAAACATAGATGTAATTCTAGAGAGTACATCAAATTGTGGTAAGCAATTAGTAAGAAAATCAAAAATTGTCAATGGTGAAGACACATATAAAGGCGAATTTCCTTGGATGGTAATAAAAAGACTTATTGCCGCAACAGAATTCTAAGACCTTACCTTTCATTTTATGTACAGGTGTCATTGCAGCATAAAAGTGGCCACTTTTGCGGCGGAGCTATCATAGATAGTCAATGGATCCTCACAGCAGCGCATTGCTTCACAGAGTAAGTAAACAACTAATTGTAAGTCCTTACTATTCTATATGTAAATTTTCTTCTTCAGTCCTGAACGCAATCGGAATAAAGATGCGTATAAAGTAGTAGCAGGAGTACATAGTCTATCTAACACTAACACTCCATCGTCTGATGGAATTGTAGCAAGGAAAGTGGAAAAAATTGTAATGCATGAATATTTTTCTGCTGCAACATTTGTCAACGACATTGCTTTGGTTAAAATTAGCGCACCAATTATTTGGGATGAATACAAACAACCAGTTTGTCTCCCAAATTCAGGAAGAGAAAATACAGAAAATCAGGATGTCATAGTGACTGGTTGGGGCAGGAATAAGGAACTTGGATATGGTAAAGAATTGTAGTTGCAGTTCTTTGTCAAATTAACTTTTATACAAAACACTAAACGAGCAATTTATTTAAAATTAATTTTAAAAAAAAAATATTTTGTTAGGTGGAAAATTATCTGACAGTTTACAAAAAGTACAAGTGAAACTTGTAAATAGATTAAAATGTGCTAGTTGGTACAGAGAAGCAGGATTCCCACAAACATTCCAAGATGGGCATCTATGTGCAGGATTCAAAGAAGGTGGCAAGGATTCGTGTAATGTAAGTTACACTCTAGGCACATTCATATAGTTATTTAAATCGGTTTCTCTTTTTTAAACCAGTCTAAATGTAAAATTTTACATGTTGAATTTAAATCAGTTTAAATGACTTTATGAATGTGTCTTCTGTATCTCAATATTTACATTTTTAGTATCGATTTTTGTTTTCTTTTTAGGGGGATTCAGGTGGACCTATGATAGCTAAGAAAGATGATTATTTTCAAATAATTGGAGTTGTCTCGTCCGGTATTGGTTGTGCAAGGCCTTTGCTTCCCGGTTTATACACTGATGTTCAAAATTATTTACCATGGATTCATATGAAAATGACGTTGTAGGTAAAATTCTTTGAATGTACACTATTGATTTTTTTTGGTTGTTTTACTATTTAAATGCTTAAGTTATTACAAATTTCATCAATTGATTTAATTGTATACCAATGTGCTTAAATAAGAGACCTATCTTAAAACTTGTAAATAATTTGCAATAAATTAATAGATCTAAAATAAGTGATTATGTTGTTTTAGTGATAAACAAAAGCAATTCATTTTGCGTTTTAGTGTATTTTTTGCATGCATTCAGAACACGATTTATTAAAAGTGAAAAATTTATATTATTAAGGTATTGAGTTACAGCTTAAATTTGAGGGAAAAAAATATTTGCATTGATAATATATGAAAAATAGCATTTATTAAGAAGAAGCAGCAATGCTTTCACCAATTTCACCAAATGAACAATCTTGATTCACGCCACTATTATTACCACTACTCGAACAACCCATAAGTTCATCCATCGCGCTGAAAGGTGTTCCATCATGAGAACGTAAATGAATCTGTCATAAAAAACTTAAAAATTAGCTGCTAAAATTAAATATACCATATAACTCACCCGCAAATGTAAATTAACTTCGTCACTTCGACTCAAATATGGAAAATTGCCGCCACCTTTCAGATGAGCCAATTTTGCGTTTGGATAACATTTGTACAAATCTTCTTTGACTCGCTGACTCAAAGCGTATTCATCAAAAACCTTCAAACAAAATGCAAAAAAAATTAAAAAACAATTTTAACTATAATAAGAGTGGTTACTTACATCCATAATTGTAACTGGAATGGTGTTTACTTTCTGCGGTTCAATGTAACTACTCGTGCAATTTAAAGTCAAACGTGATGCTAATTCACGCTGATTTAAACTGTCCAACTATGTTTTCATTTTGTAACAATATATTTTAATACATGATCATATCTTTAGTAATTGCATACTTTTTCAACCATGAAGTCAATGGAGCGTATAATTTCTGGATCTTTGGACGATTTCGGAAAATTCCCCATTATCATTTTCTTCAAGATTAATGCAGGTGTTATCCAGAATCTGAAATCATCAAAAAATCATCAAAATTATTATTAATTTTTTTAAAATTTTATTTCATTATTATTTTTTTTAAGTGTGTCACCATCAAATCATTGACCTTTGTCAATTTTGTGCTATCTATACCTCACTCCGTTTATCGGAATTAAAATAAAATGTACATACATGAAACACGAATCCGTATACTGGAAGACCGACGTATCACAAAACGAATTGCATAGAAATAAGGACTGCACCCTAGGACACTGCCTCGTGTATTCTGCAAATTTTTGCGCCAAAAACCCACCTAGAGATGATCCGCACAAATGCACCTAAAATTAAATCGTAAAAAAATAACATTTCCAACATTTTCCTTATCATTTCATACTTTATCTAAATTCAAATGATCCAAAAATTTACGAAATCCTTCACAAAAATCTGGCATCGACCAATACACCGGGTACTCGACCTATAGAAATGAATACATTATTCTACGAAATTTTAAAGCACATCCGCCTAACTTACTGAAAGGACGCGATATCCGCGAGCAGAGAGAGCCAAAAGTTGTTTATAATACACATCAGCTGTTCCGCTAGCGGGTGGAATGCAAACTAGCGGACAGCGAATGTGTCGCGGGCCAGCATCGTAATATGTCCATATTTTTGTCGGATCATTGTCAACTACGACCTGTTAAAAATTTAAAAAAAAAACAAGAGTGTCAAGTAATCTCAGAGGTTTAGTACTGTACCTTGTTTTGTGACACTGAGCTCCTGAAACTTGTGTACTCCTGAGAGGATCCTAGGTCACTCATTGATTTTTTTGTGTATATATATGTATTATCACGAGTCGGTGGTATTACAAACGTGATCTACGGTCATTATTTTAGTAATATCACATGACCGTCTGGTTTAACTAAAAACAGAAAACAGGATTTTAGATATATCAGTTCAATGTTCACAAATCGAGACTGCTTCGGACGCCCTCTATGTAGCAAAAGGACAACCAGTAGATTTAACACTATTCTAGTCTATGAATAAAATAGAATACAACGCCCATTTGAAAACAAAAACTTTTGCAAAAATAAAAAATAAATATAAAATGGTATTTTGAGTAGAACGATTTTTATAACTAGGTGTCAGTCTTCCGCTACCTGATGAGTATTACGCAATTTGCATGCTAATCAATGCACCTCTGTAAAATTTGCTTCGAACTATAGTTTTCCCTAATTTATAAAGCATCGTATTTAAAACAGTTAAATGTCAATCTATTATTGATCAATAAATTTTAGTAGTTTATATTAATGACATAATCATTGACATTAAAGAATGAATTAATTATGATGGGTGCTCCGAAACCAGCATCGTTCATTCATTTCAAGTCATAATAAACAATTGGCCGCGCGCCCAAAGATAAACGCAAAGTGGCAATTCCAAAAGCAAGACGAGACGACCGCAAATATTAGGTTTAACATACTTTTCATTTTCACTATTGTTTGCAGGTAAAATATAATCTTTATTATTTCCAGAACGAAAAACATGCTCATGATGTGTACCCCCAAACGACATTCCAAAAGCAAAGACAAATTGTTTCAACACACGGTACGACCTTTTGTAAATGTAGGTGTTTTGAGTTTAAAATGAAAAATCGCATTTAAGTTACATATGCAGTCATTTTTTTTTGTTTTTTTAAATTTTAATCAATTACATAACATAAAATTTAAAGCGTAATAAGTTAAACTTAAATTTTGTAAAGACTACATTATTATTTTTTTTACAACTCGTTATATACAATACAATTCACTGGTTTTTCCCTCTTCATTCATGTCTGAATTGACATAACTGAAAAGAATTTATGATAATATTTTATTACACATACAAAACCAAACGCGTGAAAGTATTGATTTTCAAATATAAAATATTAATTCTGGAATTTGTCCATCTTCAACCGAAGTGCCATTATTATTGCCAGCAGAAAATGTAAACTGGAAAGCGATTTTTCCTCCACTTGGACAATCAAGGGTTACTTTTCTTACTCCTTTAGTCCCATAATGAGAATCAGGGCCCTACAAATTGAGCGTAATCATTAACGCACAATGTTAAAATGTGTCAAATTATTTCAATACCTTTAATGTTGCGCACGCCATATAATTTGTATTAGAAGTGATTTCAACGGGCTCCTTAAACATGACTCGAAAAGTAGAATTCGATCCATCACAACTGAAACCCGTATCATTCGATCCTAAAATCTTTCCCGTTCCCGCATGAATTATCTAGAAAAACAAAAATAATATAATTTTGCGATCCATCTTTTCGTAACAAACCAAACTACCTGAATATTCACTTCGTAATCGGTTGGCCCATGAATAGATCCATACAGCCCAAATCCAATAACAAAAATTCGTCGATCAGCTGTAAATCTGGCAGGAAATAAAACAAAACAAAACAAAAAACAATACCATGAGTACATTTTTATTGAACGGGTAATTTTGAGTGTATTCACTTGATTCTGTCACTTGTTCCGCTGTAACCCCATCTGCTCTCAATTTGCTGAAACCGATTAACGGTTTGTTCTTTCCCAGTCAAGCAGCATCGGGGTATATCCAAAAATATCACCTGAGGTTTAGGATTTACCGTGAAGTACAGAAACAAACTGACAACTTCTCGGTCTGTTAGAATTCCAGATTGTGCCGCGCCCACTGCAAATTCTTCCACAGTCATCAAAGGAAATCTTATCAACGACAAAGCACGGCCGAGAACTAACCTCTGGTTTTCGGCTGTGACTTGTAGTTGTTGCCGTATACATTCCTATCAAACAAGCAAAAACAAAATTTAAAAAAAACTACTCAACATATTTATAAAACCCAAAAATCAACCTGTTCTGCCCATCTGGCCACAGCACTAAACAGTTTTGCTTCCCGAATCCGAAGACTATCCCTCTCTAGCACCACACACAAAGTATCCAAATCACTGTCCGTGAAGCCCTCCGCATTAAGCGCCTCGGCGGTACTTTTATCAATCGTTTCCAAGCACAGAAGAGCCAACTGCGGCTCGTCAAACAGCCGCGCTTGTTCGAGCAGCATGAAAGCATTATCGCTGCTCAGATTTCGTTTGAGAAAATCGACGCACGCCTTCTCGAGCGCAGGCACTGCATACTTTTTAGCCGTGTATAAAGTGGTCATGACTGTTTCTGGTCCGATTTGTACATCATCCGAATACAGAAATCTTAAAAGCGCTAGAAAAGCAGACGGTTCTACATCTGGTAGTTCAGTCTCCTCAGCTTTGGTTGCCATTGGACCATTAAACAAGGCATCGAAGACCGCACTGCCGACGGATAAAACGAATTTGTGCGCGGGGATTCTCTGCTGCAGACCGCCTTTGCCGACGATGAAATGGACGTCGCTTAACGTTTCGTTATTGAACATGAATGCGAATCTTTCCTTGACGCTCGTTTTGGTGGATTGCCAGTTGTGTTCCGGTGTTGATAAATTAGAACTAAGTGCGTTGTTTGAGCCATTATTAGAGTTGTGGTTGCCGTTACTCGCGCCCCGTTGTGGATTTAGTTGTTGGTTGTTTTGTTGTTGGTTCGTGGGCACCGTATTCGTGATGGTGATTCCGTCGTTTGTTAACTGAACGACCCTGCCACCCGTAGCCATTTTCCTAGCGTTGATTGCACAAAGCTTGGAATTAAATTCGCGAATTAGGCGCGATGAAGCGACACCGAGTTTGAGACAAAGAAAGACATTTCTTTTCCTACCTATTCTGAATTCTGATCAATTTACTCAATTGTTTTGCATAAAAAATTACATACGAATACAGTTAACGAAACGAGCGTTATCATTTTATGAAATGTTGGTATCCGCCGCTAGAGTTCGCGCACTGTCTCGTTACATAAATCTCGCCTACAATGAAGTTGAGTTGGGGTTGCTGAGTCTTAATCACGTTTCGTAATCAATGGGGGGGCAAATTCCGAATGCTTGCATCCGAACGAAAATGCAGCACTCCTTGTCGGATCGTACGATAGTGTGTACGAGGCCGGTCCTGGCCCGACCGTCTTATGTTTAACGTCACCCCGATGACCTATCGTGTATCTTGGGCCGCTCCCTTTCCATCTGGTCAAATTCACAGCCGAGTATCGCGCTGGACCCGGCGATTGTGATTTGTCTTGAGTGACAGAGCCGACTTGGAGGCGCCCTCGTATGCTGAATCCACGATTCGACCGGTAGAGCGCGAGGGACAATCCCAATGTAGGCGGCAAACTGTATGCGTTTGGTGGCGGGCCCGCAAATGGCGATCGGTATTCGAGTCTTTTTCCAAAAGTAAATTGACCTCTACACATGTGGCCCTTCGTCGGGTTGTACGTACCGGGTGCTGGCGCATTCGTGTAATCTAGAAAGAACAATTTAATTAGCAAATTTAATTTATTGCGATTAGTTTTAGTTTTAGTTTTTACCTCTTGGTGAAGGAAGTGTTGGGCTCAGTGTAAAACCTGGACAATAGCTGAATCCATAGCGGGTCAAGTTGGTTGCCAGGTTGTAAACAGCTGGTCCAGGACCGAGTGTAACTGTAAAAACAAATTCGTAATTAAATATTAATTTTTTTGCCTGGGTGGAATTTTTGTTGCTGATCATTTCGTTGCCTAGGTCAGCTCAGGGTTTTATCAGAAGTGCGCAAATTTCAAAATAGTAAAGAGTAAATGAGGAAATATCTTGTCACAAATTTCCAGCAGATAAAATTTGGGCAAGAAATGGAATAAATTTGTCAAACTACAAAGAAGAGATTGGGAAAAACACACTAAATACAAGACCAAAGATTCTTTTGATCGACAATCTGTTCTCCAAATGATCAGACCCAAATAAGTTACCATGTTTTTGCTTCAAACGTCCCTTCAAAGTGTAGGCAGGTCCTGTTGGTTTTGTTTTATCTTGACCTCTGAAGCCCATTGTTGGGGGTAATGTGTAAACCGCAGGACCAGGACCTTGGAAGAAAAGGTTTAGAAAATGATTTAAGGATTGGCGGGGTATGAAATACCTCTTTCCATGGCCGCGATCATCTTGCGTGGACGGGTGGTAGAACATGGAGCTTGTTTTCTATTTGCTTTTTTCTCCATGCTGTATATTTTAGTCTTAAACTTGTTATTTCATTATTCTTAAAGATTTTTTTTTTTAAAAAAATACGATTTCCGCATTGAATCAAAGAAAAATTCTGGTTTCACGGATCAACTCTAGAATTTAAATTTTGTTTTGAAGTAATTTTATTTCGACCATTCGAATTTAGTGCCAAAGAACGGCACACGGCATAAACCACACGAACACAGCGAACCCCACATGTCCAATGGTTTTTAGGCTGAGTTGAGATATTTTGACGTCATAATCCGTGGTTGCGGTTCGGTTTTGTAACTCCCGAGTATCTAAAAATGGCGGATTTTACCAAGAAGGCTCGCTAGCGAATATAATCTTATTAATTAATGATTTAACCTTTGTAACTAAAATTTTATATTACTTGTAATTTAATATGTATTTGCGATTTGATTTGGCATAATGACTACTCAGGTAATACAAACGGAATTATTTCTTTACGTAGAGTGCTTTTTATGGCTTTATCAATCTGATATGGCGGCTAAAATGGTGTTTGTAAATAATCATTTTTAAAAACAATTGTTTTCATACATTTTCTGACTTGTCTTCTATTTACAGTGCGTACAGGTGAAATTGGAGTTAGGACACAAAGCTACGGTCCGGTCGAAACCAACTACCGAAGGTTTTACACATGACTGGACGGTATGGGTACGCGGTCCAGAAAACAGTAATATCCAGCATTTCGTGGAGAAGGTCATATTTTACCTCCACGAAAGTTTTCAGAGACCTAAAAGAAGTAATATTAATAACTACTAAACACGTATATATTCTGTTGTTATTTTATTTTTATTTTCTAGTTGTTAAAGACCCTCCATTTCAAGTGTCGGAGTCGGGATACGCAGGCTTCGTATTGCCGATTGAAGTCTATTTTAAAAATAAAGAAGATCCGAAACTGGTCACATTCGAATACGATTTATTTTTGCACGTAGGAGGCCCACCTGTTAATCACATTAGGTGTGAAAAGCTCACATTTCAAAACCCTACGGAGGATTTTCGAATAAAACTTATCAAAGCAGGAGGAGTATGATTATTTTCGCTTAATAGAGAATATATTTTCAATCTAAATCGTGTGACAATTTATTTTTAGGTTGGAATTTTAACCCCGGATGGTGGTACTGTGTTGGGACAGCCGGAAGCGGCCTCAACTGACAGTAGTGTTACTATTTCTTCAAAACCCAGTGCCTCACCTGAACAGTCTAAAAAACCAAAACCTCTCAGTTCTAGCAAAGTATGTATAGCACAACTGAATTATTATCTGTTATATCATTACGCAATAGGAAAAATATTTATTTGTAAATTCTTGTGCATTTATTATTATTATTATTTTACATAGATTTAATTTGTCAATTAATTAGAGTATATAAAGGTTAAATATAACAGAAAACTATGAATATATTTAGAACAGTGCGTCTATCGTTCCACCACGACAACAACCAGCAACAACCGAACCTTTTGTTGCACTATTTGGCCAGCCCATTAAAACCAGTAAACCATCACCTGATTCACGGAAGAACAAAGTCGACAAGGTTAAATTAAATTAAAATAAAGAATTCTGAATGAAATATTTTTGTCTTAAATATAAACTTTTTGTTGTTTTTGATTTCATTTAGGATCCTAGTAAGAATGGAAGTGGGAAAACAAGCAAAAGCAGCAGCGGCAGACCGGCGGGAGGAGCACCCGTAATGGCGGCCAGGAAGGAACCAAAATTGACAACGAGTAAAGTGAAGAAGAAAGAAGAGAAAAAAGCCGACGGAGAAACAAAGAAGAGAAAAAGACTCCCATCGAACACGTCAACCAGTTCGAAAGTAAAAGAAGTGAAAAAGAAGAAAAAGAATAACGACAGTGACGTCGAAAAGGAAAAAGAGAAGGAAAAACCAAAACCAAAACCAAAAGCCGAGAAGAAGAAAAAGACGATTAAGGAATCTAAGAAATCAGATTCGGATGACACTAGTCCAGGGTCGAGTATCAGTTTGTCTACTTTGAACATCAGTGGTAAAAGGGGTCCCCTCGGTACACTGATGGCGGAATTGGATGCGAACGACGACGGGGAGTTGGTTTCTCCCCTCTCCAGCGACCCACCGTCACCACCTCAGTTTTCGACGTCCAAGAAAGAGAAGCCATTGAAAATGAATTCTTTCGAGCAAGAATTACAACACCTCCATCAACAAATTTCGTTATTACAAAACAGGGATCAATTGCAACAAATTACCGACATCATTGAAGAAACTGGATTGTATACTGTTACTCAGAATTCGTTTGACTTTGATCTGCATGCTCTTGATAATGAAACGATACGGAAATTGGTAAGTGTAGTACCCGTATTTTAACTATTTATGACGCATTGCTTTGTTTAATTACACGAAAGTTAGGTTCAGTGTACCCAAACTCGCATTTTATGAATCCAGACATTTTATCGCTTCATTATCGCTGATTGTTGATTTATGTTTACGGGTTTGTGCATGATTATTCATTTCTAAATGGTTTTCATTTTCATGTATCAAATAAGAGATATTGGTGACGATGTCCCACCGAATTATGCCAATGCACCAGGTCTACCTTTCGCAGTGTTGATCATGTAATGTTATGAATATTCATGGACATAGACAAGCCAGACAGACTTTAACCTTGTTCGAAAAGAGATTTATTTTTATTTTTTATTTTAACACTTTAAATTCAATCAACAATCATCTCCTACAATTCACTGTTGCATATATACCGTTGCATTTCATCGTTTAAAATGCAATTGGTCCACAAATCACAATCAAGAACGAAATTTTTGTTGTTAATTTTTTTTAATTTAATTTATTATTTAAAACAGAAACAAAAAAAATTGATTTAGTTAAACTTGTACATATAAATTAACTGACTTTACAATGATCAATTAATTACGGACCACTGGGTTTGACCCACCTAAATGTTGGGCATTTTTCTGATAAACTAATTCGCCACTGAACACGAGTTCCACCTTTGTGAATGAGATTCATGGCCTAATTAGGTTTGGAAGGTCAGGAAATCTTTAGATAACATGTAAAGCAGCGTAAAGAATCATGTTAGATGCTAATGTAATGTGAATGCACTTGTTTAGTATTACAGACGCTGAATGCATAAACTATCTATGGAAAATTATATTTTTTAAACGAGAAAGGAATTTGGAATTTGAAATTTGGCAAAAAAAGGTGATATTAACTGATTTTTTTTTGGTTTAATATTATCTTTGCACCGTTCTAAAGGTATCATTAATTTTGTGAAGTTTGAGGAAATGTATTTGATTATGTTTTTTTCCTTAATTGATTACTTTTATATTTATGATTTGTTCTTATGTAAAGAAACAAATGCAACCGGAAAATAATATATATACATAAAATATGTATTTTTTATCCTTGTAATTTGATCAAGGAATTGAAATAAAACGAGTTTATAAACTGCTTATATTTAAACAAAAACTTCTATTGAATATGAAATGTGATCACGAGAGTTGGATTTAGTTTAATCCGTGAAATTGAGTTTTTATTATATATATAATATATATATTTTTAAAGTTTACGTTCTAGGAATGAAAAGGAAATTTATTATGGGTTTTTTAATTTCATTTTTAAAGTCTTTTCCTTATGGTTGCTTTTGCAGTCATTATTCCGGTACTCTTTGGAACTGGTTTGTTTATTACAAATAAAATAAGGAAGAGCTTAGTGAAAATGAAAGTGTAAGTCGATTAAAAATGAAAAGAATCTTTTTATTGTCCATATCTGAGTTTTAAGCTATTGCACACAGAATTGATGAATGCTGTACAGCAAATTCAGACCATGCATATGGCAAACAAGTGTTGAATGAATCGACTTGGTAGTCATTACTGAACACTGCATGCTAAGAATGAATCGTCCAGCTGCAGCACAAAATATTCAAATTTTCCAAATTGATCTATTTTTTTCTATATATTTATTCTTTTTTGCATTTCCATTTCACACTAACGTAAACAAACATGAATTAATTCGAAGATCCGATACTCATACCAAGAAATGTGTTGACGTAAAATTTACTATTTCTCTCTAATAAGAGTCACAATAGATCCATAAAAAAGAAATAAAAAGTTGAGAAGCGAGAAATGGAAACTATATAAGCAATGGAAGAATAACAGCGTATTGATGATATTGATCAGCCAGTGATAGAAAAAAATGGTGACTAATTCTTGACCGCATTTCCAACCCGCCTCGAACCGTTGAGAAAGAAATTTGAGTTTGAAGCGGAGATGGAATCAATCCGCATCCGCATGTGCACTTTGCCAGAAGTATATTTTTTCCTGCGAATGATGGGCTGGAAGAGGTGAGTTTCAAGGCGGGTTTTTGTGCGTTTCCTCAACAGGTGAGTGGATTGGTGTCAGGAAACGAAGAGATATCCCCCCAGGCTCAAGCTGACCGACCTTAATACAACGAAGCGACCTCGCGTTTACGAGCTGTCGACTCAAGGCTCTTCAGGTCTTTCACCTGTCACCTCGCATGGAATGTTCTCGTATTCAAACTTCTCCGACTTACTTCATCATCCAAACGGGGCGTCTACTTTCACGATATTAGCGGAAGTGAAAGAGAATCGAACTCGCCAACTGCACAACAACTTCCCTGGTCACGGAAGATGTTGATCAAGGGCACAACGCGCAAACTCGCTTAGAAAACTTCGTTTCTCATTCATTGGTTTGAATTTTGAGGGCTGCGCGGGACAAAAGCAGATTCATCTCACGTCATCACATTCCACCTGTGCAGCTTTGTGCGTGGGATTTTGCCTTTTATACTTTTCAAATATTTTTTTTTTTCAATTTTAACGCCAGTACTTCCTTTGGCCAAATGCAGCGTGGCCTAACCCAGTGAGTCCCTGTGGTCATGTCAAGGACTCAGCAGTTTCGGCTTCTTCTTTGGAAGAACTTTGTTTTACAAAAGCGACACAAAGTCGTCACTGCCATCGAGTTTCTTCTGCCCATAGGCCTGATTCTTCTCTTGGTGTTTATCCGGAAAATAGCGCCTTTTGATACGTTTAATGAACCGTTCATTTACAATGACTTCAGCATCGACCGTTTGCCGTCAACCATGTCTAAACGACAGATTTTGCAGCAACTTAGTGTGTTATTTGGGAATATGGGCGGTGGAAAACGCGCTTTACCTGTGGCGTTTTCTCCGAATACTAGCGATGCAGTCAACGATATCATGGATAAAGTGGCCAAAAGACTTGGATTTGAAAACTCAGGTGATTATAACTTTATTTTATATTAAAGTGCTTTTACAATTTGAATTTTTGTAATAAAAGACTACGGCATAATTTATTATCGTGTTTGAATGTAAAGGAAATTGACTGGTAGCATGAATAATACAAAGCAAAAAAAATAATTTTTGTTGTGTAAAAAGAAAATATTTTTTAAAAAAATTCCACCTAATAACTCGAAATTTGTGTCAATTTTTTTAAGGTGTGGGTTTCCAGACTGAAGAAGAATTGGAGAAATTTGCTATGTATGGTACAATGGATATATTAGCAGGTGTTACTTTTCCGAATGTGCGGGCAAACAATACGTTTCCAAAAGATATTCAATACAAAATCCGAATGAAAGTCAAAAGGTAGGTATCTGATTTATTTATATGTAAGCTGATAAGAAATTACTCATTGTGAATACGAATTATTTGCTTCATCAATAGAACAAACTTGTGCAAAAACATGTTAAGCTCGTAAGATTGTACAGATTAATCTGTCAAAATCCGTACGCTTGAAACTGAATGTTTTGTGTATTTCTCAAAAAACGAGGATGTATGGATTAGAGCCCACGTTCAGCTAATCGTCGTTAGACGTAATATCAGTATTTATTAGACCTAAACTAAAGTAGATTAAAGTAGGCAGAATGTTCCCACGATTACCTCCTGACATGGGAATTCGAATTGTTATTTGCCAACTGGTTTCACTGAACAGTTTAAAATTGATTTTTGGGTTGAGAAGAAGAAGAAAAATGATTGTAATCTCTCCTGAAGGGTTGTTTGATGAAAACAAAGGGTACAAAGCTGTGTCCTAAGGGACAGTGAACAAAAATACAAATCTAGGTCAGAAGTAGTTAAAAATAAAGAAACAAACACACAAAAGTACTTCAGTTTTTACAGATACCAAACATTCCAACATAAATGTAAGCAAAACATGAACTTGTATAAAATAAATAACACAATATTCTAATAAATAAAATAACTAATCAAATGCAGACTGTGGATAACAGATGGCTGTTAATGAACACTAGGGTGAGCTTAATAACTAATGGTTAAAGTCTAGTTCTACTTAAAAAGAATTAAGAATTCTCAGTGTCGGAAATTTCTTCTATTGTTTGACTGACATTGTGTCATTGAAATTTCAATTCAATTAGCATCCAATTAACATACATTACCATGCACGTTAAAATGTCTCAGAGTTTGATGTCTCATTCACCAAATAAATTATCCTGCATTAAAATTGACAAACTGAAAAGTTCAAAAAAGAACATTTCATTGTGTGTTAAAATTAAAATTGGTTTGCAGTGATATGTATTTATTTCTGACCAGCTAATTTTTAATGGACCAATTATGGTAAATTAAAGAGTTTATTCGTTTCGTTTATTTATTAGCAATGGAACTGCAACACCACTTATGTTTACTGATTCATGGTTCACCGAACAAACATATCCAACTTACCAAATGCCTGGTCCTCGAGAACTGTTTGCAAACGAAGGTGGTAAACCAGGTAAACAAATGAATTTCACGGTTAACAACTATTTCTAAGCGCATATCACATACTATTTTATATTCTCAGGTTACTATTCTCAGGGATTTCTAGCAATTCAACATGCAATTGCTGTTTCCATCATCGAATTTCTGACCAAAGTAAAAGTTGATGTCCAAGTGAAGATGAGGCGGCATCCTTTCCCTCCATTCATCGACGACAAATTTCTAATGGCATTACAAGAATGGCTTCCAATGGTGATCTTAATCAGCTTCTTGTATCCAGCAATCAACCTAGTTAAATGTATTGTGCATGAAAAAGAAAATAAAATCAAAGTAAGCAATTGTCAGTTGAGTAAACATTGAAAATTAATACTTAAATATAATTTTTATTTTGGATAGGAATCCATGAAAATGATGGGTCTGAGTGGTTGGTTGCATTGGGCAGCTTGGTTTGTTAAGACAATACTACTCTATCTGCCTTCATCATTGATAATTGTAACACTGTTGACTATGCCTGCTAATGAAGGAATGTCTGTCTTAAAAAAAAGTAATCCTGTTTTGGTTTTCATATACCTGGCAGTTTTCAACATTACGAGCATTTGTTTTTGTAATCTCATCAGCACCTTTTTTTCTAAAGGTAGTGTAGTTACCGGTAATTGTTATTTTAAGTCTCGGCTCATTCCTTTACATTTTATTCCAGCTAGTTCTGCTGCTACAGCTGCAGGTCTTATTTGGTTCTTAACATTTGTCCCTTTCTTTTTTATGGCACCACGATATGACAGTTTAAGTTACTATACCAAAATTTGGTCTTGTTTTCTATCTAATACAGCTATGTCATTGGGTGCGCAGCTCATTACCATGCATGAAGGAACAGGTAACTATAAAGTTGCAGTTTAATAGAACACAAAAGTGCATCATTACGGTAAATGTTTCCTTTTGTTTAGGTGCGGGCATTCAGTGGAGCAATTTGTTTCAGACGGTTACGCCCGGTGATGGCCTTACTTTAGGAATGGTTTTATTTATCATGATTGTGGATGCCATTATATATTCACTGCTCACTTGGTATGTAGAGGGAGTATTTCCTGGCGAATTTGGAGTACCACAACCTTGGTTTTTTCCTTTTTCAGTAAGCTGAATTATAATAATACTTTTTTTTTCTTACCTAATCATTTTTATATTAATGCAGAAAGAGTATTGGCTTAAAATTCCAAAGAGGGATGAAGTATGCGACGAAGTACTGGATAAGGAATATTATAATCCAGAGTTTTTTGAAAGGGATCCTATTGGTCTTGAACCAGGAATCCAAATCAAAGACCTGTGCAAGGTTTGTTGGTTTCTATATTGCAAATTACATTGTTCTCATCGCTTTCTGTTTCTCTACTGATTCATAGGTGTACAATAAAGTTAAAGTTGCAATCAATCATGTTAGTTTAAACATGTTTGAAGGACAAATTACAGTGCTGTTAGGGCACAATGGTGCAGGGAAAACTACAACGATGTCAACTATCACAGGCAAATATTACAATCACTAAGATAAACGACCGTAATATTATATTAACTTGTTACTCTAGGTCTCATTCCCCCTACTAGAGGCACAGCAATCATTAGTGGCTATGACTGCCGGGAAAACATGGCAGCCATTCGGAAATCCCTTGGACTTTGTCCACAACACGATGTTCTGTTTGAAGATCTGACAGTTGCTGAACATATCTATTTTTATTGCAAAGTACACACACGATTTATTTACAATTTCTTAAGAGTGTTTATAATTAGGCAGCATCTTGTTACATTTAGCTTAAAGGGAATGACAATGTTGTGGTGCAGACTGAAACCAACCGCTTGTTAAAAGCACTTTTGCTTGAAGATAAACGACATGCACTTGCTAAAACATTATCCGGAGGAATGAAAAGAAAACTTTCTGTAGCAATAGCTTTGTGTGGAGGTTCCAAAGTAGTTATGTTGGATGAGCCTACATCCGGGATGGATCCTTCGGCACGCAGAAATACATGGGATCTTCTTCAAAATGAAAGACAAGGTCGTACCATTCTCTTGACCACACATTTTATGGATGAAGCAGACTTGTTGGGAGACAGAATTGCTATAATGGCACATGGTCAACTACAGTGCACCGGTTCATCATTATTTCTTAAAAAGAAATATGGTAATTAAAAATTACCAATGTTTTGTGTTAACAATTTTACATTGAAATTTGTGTCTGATAGGAGCTGGATACCATATGATTATTGTAAAAAAACCGAATTGCAATGCTGATACCATTACTGATTTAGTCCTGCAGTGGCTTCCAACAGCTGAACTGGAGAGCAACATTGGAGCAGAGTTATCTTACATTCTTCCTCACGAAGAAACGTCCAAATTCGAGTCTTTATTTGCTACGTTGGAAGAACAAAAAGATGCTTTGGGAATTTCAAGTTATGGCGCATCAGTTACCACTATGGAGGAGGTATTTCTTCGCGTTGGCGAGAGCAATAGGGGGGAAGGTGCCCGTGGAATGCTGCGTTCCAAAGCAAATGGAAATGGGAAGTTAATTGATGTAAATGATGGGGATATGACGTCACCAAGTAGCAATATTATAATGGAAGGAGCAACTGGTACTTTTTTGTCAAGAATTCAATGAGTTAATTTCTTTGTTACAGAAAATGTTTCTATTTTCAGAAAAGTTGATAAATCAAAGAATCCAACGAAATGAAGGCGTTTATTTATATTGCCAACAGTTTTGGGCTATGTTGCTTAAAAGAATTCTTTACACACAACGAAATTGGATGCTGACTGTGTGTCAGCTATTTGTTCCTGTTCTTTTTGTTATTTTGTCAAATACGGTTGCTCAATCTTTGCCATCGAACGATAATCCCAAACCAATGACGTTTAATTTAAATGTAAGCATTTAGGCGAATGATTTACATTATAATTACACTTAATCTTGATTACTTTATTTTAGGCATTTTCTGAAACAGTAATCCCATATTTTATGACCAAATCTGCACTTGAAGATTCAAAAACTATGCGAATTGCTCAATTTTATAGAAATCAGTTTCATGGAGAAAATTACCCAGTCGATGTCAGCAATATGCTGCAATATAAAAACATGTCTGACTACCTATTACAAAAGTCCTATGAAGATCTACCTCATTTTAACCTGCATCAGATTGCAGCCATAAGTTTTCTTCAAAATGCCGTGACTCATAAAACAATGTTGATAGGACTTTTTAATAACCAACCATTTCATGGACCTCCAATCAGTCTTTGGCTAATCGATAATGGCCTTTTAAAATACTACACCAATGATTCTGACTACAATTTTTCAGTCATCAATCATCCATTTGCTCTTAGCGTTTCTGATACGGTAAGTTCCAAATTATGCCCTTAAACGCCTGATTAATTCTCTAATGCTTGTACGTAGATGTTGGCAGTGTTTAGTGGCAACTTAGGCTTCAACATTGCATTCAACGTAGTGTTTGGAATTGCATTTGTTGTTAGCAGTTTTTCCATTTTTCTCATCAAAGAAAACAACACCAAATCCCGTCATTTGCAATTTGTCAGTGGCGTCAATTTTATCATCTTCTGGGTTACAGCTTTCATTTGGGATTTTATTAATTTCCTCGTTCCATGTTATTTGATCCTTTTAGTTTTTGTTGCATTTAACCAAGAAGGTTACACAGATGCTCTTCAACAAAGTGAGAGAATGCTTTTACTATTTCTTTTAAGTACTAAAGTACCAATGAACATTGTTTTACATTTTAAGGTCGTTTTATGCTTCTATTTGTGACGTTCGCCTGGAGTACTTTACCACTCACGTACTTGCTCTCTTTCCTGTTTAAAGTACCAGCAACAGGATTCACTCGTATTATGATGTTCAACGTTTTTACTGGTTAGTCAGAACATCTCATCTGGTTAATAACAGTTAATTAAAAATTCTCATTTTTCAGGCCTTGCCACACTGTTGACTGTTACAATTCTGTACATTCCCGACTTGGGTGTGACTGATTGGGCTGAATTTCTTGACTATTTATTTTTAAGTCTTCCTAGTTATTGTTTGGGCTGGGCTTGTTATGATTTGTACAAAAATTACCATATTAATAGAATGTGTTCGTTTCCAATGGTCAAACCGTTCTGCGAATTAGCCAAAAGTATTTTTTGAAAGTGTATGTGTAACTCTGCTTTAAGATTTAATGACGTATTTATAATTGCAGTTACTAAGAATTGTGGCAGTTATCCATGCCCTGAGTACCAAGAAAACTTCTTATCTTGGAAACGACCCGGCATTGGCCGAATGTTGGTTCTGTTGATCATCCAAGGATTCTTTTTTTGGTTTATTATGATTTTAATGGAAATGCAAATTCTAAGGAAAGGCAGTCGTTGGATCAAAAATTTTGCAACGAATATGAAGACTAGACATTCGAGGAAATGTGAGTTAAATAGCAAACTACTGTCTTTTACCATTTTTTATTTGTTTTGAATTAGTTCTTTATGCACACCACTCTTTCTTATAAATGTTTCGTCCGTTTGCACACAGTTAGAAGAAGTTCAAAAGCACATTGTAAGCACAAGCTCAGTCCTCCCCCTTCGTGTGTTTTATCTGTCAACGGTCAGTGTAAGTTTACAGGGATGATTCTCATTTTTATTTAATTACACACTTTTTGTTCGTTTTTTTTTTGGCATTTGCTTTAATTAAAATCAATTTTAATTTTAAAATTTTATTTACAATTTACCAGTCTTATTAATTTGTTAATTTTTTCGATAATTTCAGTGTATATTAAACTAAGTCAAGATGCACCAGGGGATAATTCCGATCAAGAACTTTGCATGTTAGATGCAGCAGGTGATTAATCATTTGTAAAAACACTTAAGTAAGAAAAATTGTTAAATTCTATAATTATGCAGATGGTGAAGTTGAGCAAGAGAGTGATCAGACATTGGATGATGACGATGTAGGAACTGAACGTGATAGAATTGAGTCAATGCTATCGGGAGGCCTATCACCGACCGACAATTTGGTTCTTAAGTACATAATGCAGACAATACGTTTCAAACTAACATTATAATATTTAACATTAATTAAATTTTTGATTTTAGAAATCTCACTAAATTCTATGGCGAGGTTTTAGCTGTTGATCATATTTCTGTGGGAATTCCACGTGGGGAATGCTTTGGCTTATTAGGAGTAAACGGAGCTGGTAAAACGACAACTTTTAAAATGATGACAGGTGATGAAATTTTATCAGAAGGTGACGCTTACGTCGAAGGATGCAGTGTATCTAAACATCTAAAACAAGTACAAGATAACAAATAACTTAAATGTAACATTTGTTAAGAAAATTTACTAAAATTTCTATCTGCTTTAGGTTCAGCAACGAATTGGCTATTGTCCACAATTTGACGCTTTGATAGATCAAATGACTGGACGAGAAACACTTTACATGTTTGCACGGTTACATGGTGTCTTCGAAAACCAAATTGCAGGATTAATTAGTAATTTGGCAGATAATTTATTACTCAACGAACATCTAGATAAAATGGTGAAAGAATACAGCGGAGGAAATAAACGTAAATTGAGCACTGCCATTTGCCTGGTGGGTAGTCCTCCAATAGTGTTTCTGGACGAGCCGACTACTGGCATGGATCCTTTGGCAAGGAGACTTTTGTGGGATGCCATTTCACGAGTGCGAGATAGTGGACGCTCTATAGTTTTAACATCTCACAGGTAAATAGAAGTAGTAGTACAGGTGATTTTTTTAATGTTGTGCTAATGGGTTATTTTAATTTTAGTATGGAGGAATGCGATGTTTTGTGTACTCGTTTGGCAATAATGGTAAATGGGCGATTCCGATGTTTGGGTAGTCCACAACATTTGAAAAACAAGTTTGGACAAGGATACACGTTAATGGCCAAAGTTAGACGGCAAGACGAAGGTGCCAGTACTAAAATCACTGATGCAAGTTTACAGCGGCTTAGAAATTTCATTGAATTGAGTTTTCCAGGTAAAGAATTTTTTTTTTTTTAAAGGAAAGAAAATAGCTTTAATCGTTGTCGATTGGTTTGTTTTATGTAGGAAGTATCTTGAAAGATACTCATCATGGTATGATTCACTATCACATTCAGAATCCTAAATTAACTTGGGCGTATATATTTGGTACAATTGAGAGAGCCAAAAATAAATATCACATTGAAGACTATTCTGTCAGTCAGACCACATTGGAACAAGTATTTCTCAATTTTGCTCGTGCTCAAAGACAGACAGATCAAACATAATGTCAAAATCGGAAGAAGAAAAAAGTTGATTTTTAATTTGTTTCTAGTCATTTAATTTTTAAAACTATCATTTTTGACAATTGTATAAACATAATAATAAATATATTATTATTTGAGAATAAATAACGATTTTATTTTCATTTACTTCTCATGGACACAGTCTTACAAAAAAACACAATACTATTTTGAACTTGTAAACAAACGTTTAAAAAAACTTTATTGCAGTACAGTATTAAAAATACAGCCAATACTTCAACATCACAGTACAAAAGCATCTAAATCCTTAGTTAAAAGATATTTGTAGGATTATATTTTATTGCAAAAGAACCCTACTGTAGAAATATTAAAGACTACACTTCAAAATGACTAAAAAACCCATTCCATCTAAAGTACCAAACAATAATTATAACATTTACACAAAGCTGTAGTGACAGACAAATTTGCTTTCTGTTTCGTTCATTTTTTAATGTTTGTGAGTTGCTCGCAATAAGCTTCTTCCAACACATTCTTCGTGAAACTGTTCATCGCCACTGCTGCTTGGTACTACCGATTTTTTATTGATGGCCACTCTTTGCGCCTAAAGTGCAATATAAAGAAAATACCGGTATATATAAACCAACACACTTATGGATAAAAAACAAACTTTACGTCAACCAAATTATTTAAGCGTCGTAAAATGTTTTCATCTGTTGCAGGTTCTGTTCCAACATCGAGACCCAACATTCTAACAACTTGAGAACGCATCTAAAAAAAAAGTGTTCACATATACGTTGCTCATGAATACACATCTTTTTTAACTTTAGTGCATGAAATTAAGATTACCTTCTGATCTCCTGTCATAGACAATGCAAAAGCACTTCCTGGTCTGGGTTTTCCTTGTCTGCTTGGATACGAGATAGAACTCCATAATCTTTTATTAGCAGACTTTTCAAGAATTGATATTTTCTTGTGTAATTGTTTGATTTCTTGTTGCAGAGATTCTTCCTACAAAATCATTACAATGCAGTGAAGCGATAAAGCAGTGCAGTGAAGCTTCTTATTCTGTACTTTGTAAAAAATGAACTCGTACCTTAATTTGTTTTTGTTGGACTTCCTGCATGGAATCATGTAATCTTCTCGTTAACTGCGACGCTTGTAATTGTAAAGCATGTGCTTCGTCTTTAGCTTCATCTCGCTCTTTGTTCAGCGTGTCATCTATTCGCAATTTGCGATTAAGATCGTCTTGTAAACTTTTTTCTCGAATTTTAGTTGTCTCCATGTCATTGGTGACTTCATCCATTTCTTCTAGCAGTTCTTCAAGACGACTGACAATAGAATACTTTAACTGTGCCTTTTCTGGCCACGGTTTTCGTTCTCCTCGCCACAATTTTTGGTATATCTGTCTCAAGGTGTGTTCGTACTAATTTTAAAATTACACGAATAATTAGAACTTGTTTCTTGTGAGTCAAATATTTACAAACCAAGTCGCGATCGTCCATAAGTATATCACAATTCTTTTTATGGTTAGCTACATCCAATTGCAATTGAGAAATTTGCGATTTATTCGTAAACAAAATATCATCCAATCGTAATCGTGAATCCCTTTCTTGATTTGCTTCTGAAACTGCTGCAGACCACTGTTCTCTCAAGATTCTAACGTCCTATAAAACATATTCATTAAAAACAAAATATTTTAAAATGTATACATTTTTCTACTTCTTTATTCTTTTTCTCCGAGTCCAATAACTTTTTGACCGCATCTTTGATTTCATTATCTTCCGCATTTGTGTTCAATAAAGTCGCCATCGTTTCCCTCAAAACAAGCAAATCTTGTTTCGCAACTTTTTCCAGCGTTTCAGCTCTTTGCAAGGAAAGTAAGCGCTCCTTCGCATCATTTAAAGATGTTCTTAATTGGTCTATTTCAACTTCCAGCTCTTCATTCTGTTTTTGTATTTTTCGATTTTCTACTTGCAATGACTGTGCCTGTTTGCGTTCTGACTCCAGCTCCGAAAGAAGTTGTGCTAATGCATGCTCGTTTACATGCACCTCGGTTTCTCGACTAGATAATGCCCCACTCATTGCTACCACTTTGGCACGAAGATGAGCATTGGATTTAACCAAATCGTTTACCTAATAGAAGAAAATTAACAATTTGTTTGAGAAATGATTTTATTACAATTTATTTACTTTGGCAATAATTGTATCGGCTTCAGGAACATCGTCAGCACTTTCACCACACAGAAAGCCAGCTATACGTAAAATGACTTCTTTTAACTGTTTACTGGCTTGAATGGCACGTTGTTCTGCCTGCTCTCTCGTCAGTAAATGGTTCCTAGTAAATTTAATTTAATTTTTTTTAAATGACAAGACGATTTAAAACTACTTTAAAATACCGTAAGCGGTCTTCCAGATCGTCTACCCGACTTTGAACCATTTCTTTATCGTGTGTTAGAGAATGAACTGCTAGTTCTTGGGCACGTAAACTGCGTCGAACACATGCTAGCTCTTCTTCACATTCCATCAGTTGTCGCTGCAATGTTTGTACCCTTGCAGACTGACGTGCACTATCTTCTCGAAATCTTCCAGCTTCATCTTGCACGTAGATTAAACGAGCATCTTTTATGGTGGCTTGTGATTGACTTTCTTTCAACTAATGCAACATTTGGGCAAAGTTTTATCATAACTAACTGAAAATAAAAATGAAAATATTGGATTTACCTCGCTCTGCAGGCGTTCACATTTTATTTTCATAGCTGCTAATTCACCGCGAATGTCTGATATTGATGTGGAGTTCATGAAGTTGCTTTCTTGCTGCATTCAATCGAAAAGTAATGAAAATAGCATTTAATGACTTTGTATATATAGGTGTGTATGATTTTTGTTGTTTGGCTGCCAACCAAGCAGGTGCTCATGTAAATAACATGATCTGTATTTATAATAAAATTACAGGGAAGGAAATTAATGTCGGAAGTATACATTTAATTGACTTACGTTTGTTCCAATAAAATTGACGTACCGTTCTTCTGAGAACCTGAAAACAGATTTTTTTTTCTAGCAACATTTACACAAAAAATGCACATCGATATAAACGTTAATAATACATGTGAAATAGATTGCCAAAATTATGCAGGTGTCTATGTGTGAGAAGTGAGATCGATCACTGAAATGTTTACCGTGTATTTTAATGGTTAATAAATAAAATTGTTTCAGTCAGTGGTGCATCCAAAAGATTGAAGCTGGGATTCAATTGTCAACCATAAAATGTAAAATTATAGTTAATTGACTAATAAACTAAGGTGATGGACAAAAAGATAAAATGACAATAGCAATTTATTATATTTCGCACCACAATTTAATGTTCAAAAGTTTCGCCTACCTTCTAATCTCTGAATAAAACCTATTGTTTGGCCAATTGTCTGATTTTTTGGGATTCTAATGAACAAAAGCATAATCATTGCTCATTTTACGCTGTAAGTATATAGAAAAGTTACATTTTTATTTAGTACCTCATTCCAGGTGTGGCTACTAGTGTTTGGCGTGACTGCAACTGCTTTATGGGCACTCGCACTCAGCGATTTCAGTTCATCTATTGCAAAATAAAAAGACATAAGACATAAGTAAATAGTTTTACTTTCCTCTAGTTTTCTAGTTTCGTGTATTAGGTACATATATGTCTCTGAGTGCACTTTAAATGATAAATAATTAGAATAAAAATGTTAAGACCCATTAATCTGGAAATGGACATACGACATACGACATAGACATCCAAAATCAAAGAAAAGTTTGCTTTCCAGCAAGTCAATAGAAATAGTTAACTGTAAATGTTTAAAATATGTAATTAGTGTTTTAAACTTATTTTGGTATGAATAAAATAGACGAATTCAATTTTTCATGTATTAAATGTGTATTTCAATTATGGTATTTAGTTTATACCGTATAAATGTTTGACACTGTTAATATGAATATCAACATTCTAATCAACATGTTAATTGAAAAACATTTAAATAACTAAATTATTGAAATAAACTGTTTAATTTTTAATTTAAAACAAAGCACTTTAAACTAAAACATCTAATGCTATCGAGAAAACCATCAAACTGCTTATAAAACGCTAAACTGATTTCATCTCGGGAATCATGATTTTGAAATCAATAAAAACTACTGAAGAAATATCGGATGGTTAACCTTACCAGAATCAAGATGTTCGAAAGTCGAGCGACTTTTTGGAGCGGTCCATCCCAGAGCAGGTAGAAGTCCATCGCTTTCCTTAAACCCTTCAGTGTCTTTGCAAGCCATAGCTGTTGCTTTGTTTAGACGATGTGGACATGGCACACCTGAGGCTCAATCAATTTTTATTGGTTGCTATGAATCGTTTCAATGGCCGAATGTTGTTGGTTACGGGTAGAAGGCGCAAGTGAAAATCAATACATGACACATAGAGTAATGAAAATGAGACTGTATGCACAGCCAATCAATTGTTTTGAAATTTTCGAAAAAATGTTTTTTACCGACAAATTTATCTCATTTCATTTCAAATGATTTTTCATAAAGAAGAAGAAAAATATTACGCTTTAAATAAAGAGACTTGGCATGTGAAACGTAGAAAATATTTGTTTTTACTTATTTTACATCTGGTAAAAATACATTTAAAATCATAATTTATTGTATGACAAAAAAATAATTATAAAATTAAACTTATTAGTTTTATCTTTGTTTTCTTTTCTCTTCTTCTTCATGGTGATGACTTATTATGTACAAACTAGGCTAAGATGTTTTCAGGCAGTCATTTCCAAATTGACAAGTGATGTTTCTTGATTAGGTTTCAGCGGTTCCGACATGCTGTTGTGATCGACATTCCTCTGACTGAACTCAGTCGACTCCATTGGAGCCACATTTTCATCCCCGGGATTATCATCCCAATCAATTTTAAATCGAGTTACTCGCGGATTTGTAGCCAAAATATTTCTATGCATCTATTTGACAGAAAATGAAACATTAGTACAACACCAAACCCGAAACTTCATAAGGAATGACATCGACTTAAACGTGACACATTTCAAATAGAAATAACGTCGAATTTAATCACATTCCTTAAATTTATTTCAATTATGTAGTAACCTTATCAAATTGAGGAATTGCGGGAGGATTTTCTCTCAATTCTGGGTCTGAATATTCATTATTTACGTAATAACCAACTCTGATGAATTCCTTCCCCCTGTACGAACACGTAAGCAGAACAACAGTCACTCCAACGGCGTCTGCAACTGGAATTTTACTCGGATCAGGTGGATCAGCCTGAAATAAATTATATTTTTCATGAATAAATTTTTTTACGAGATAAATGTTAATTTTCTATTTTATTTTATTTCATACTTGAAAAACAAACATGTGTCTTCCTTCGGGCACAGGACCAACGTAAACTGTATCCAAAATTTGATCAAAGTCTTCGCTTTCTGCTGAACCAACGTAAATAATCTTCCATTCTAAATCTGTAGAAATAATTCATTATTATCAAGTTAAGAAAATCTCATTCTCGGCGTTACCTTCCTGCAAATCCTCTATACATTCGAATGTAATTTCAAATTGATAAGGGTTACAAAAAGCGGAGGGATTGTCCAAAACGACAACATTACAGACGTGTACTTTAGCCATTGCAACAAACAACTGCACGAAAACTGACTGAGAACTGAAGTTGTCTCAGATGGCGGGAAATATCGAGACAATTTTCAAAGCCATGGAGTTATTTTCATTTTCCACTAGACTAGTAATACGGAAAGTTTTGCAACATCAATTATGATGTCATTGATCTGCAATCACAAGTGTGGTGGAAATTTATAACAACTTCCGGCACTGCAAGTTGAACAATTCCACACGAGTTGGCGACATTAAAACTAAGTTCCACTTCCTGTTTAATTTACCGCCTTCACGATCTCATTGTCAAGATACAGTTTAGGTTTAGAAATTAAATTATTTGTTTTTATATGTCAATTACACGCTAGTCATAATGAAATGTCATTACGAAGTTTTGGGTGTACCGAGAAATGCAGATGGGGACGAATTAAAGAAAGCATATCGCAAGCTGGCTCTACAATGGCATCCAGGTATACACGTTGACATTTATGATTAAAATGTTATTTTTAGCGCTCATTTTAATTATTGTGACAGATAAAAACCTTGAAAATGTTCAAGAGGCAACAGTTCAATTTCGTATTATACAACAAGCGTATGCAGTATTAGCCGATCCCCAAGAGCGAGCATTTTATGATAAATACAGGGAATCTATTCTCAGAGCAGGTAAAGAAATGTTTTAATCACATAAAGTTGAATTCAGTAAATTAAATCTTTTTGTTTCATTTTAGGTCAAGAGAAAGTTGATGATCATTTGGATTTGTTTGGATATTTTAATTGCAGTTGTTATTCGGGGTATAACGACGGAGAAAATGTAATATTAGTGGAGAGATTTATTAAAATTTCAAGTTTTTAATTTTTTTTTTTACATTTTTTTCTTTTTAGGGGTTTTACGCTGTTTACAGAGATTTGTTTGAAAAATTGGCTGCCGAAGATAGTGAATACAGAAGTGAAAATTCAGACGACGATGACGTTATCCCAACGTTTGGTTCATCCGACAGTTCTTACGACGAAGTAGTTCGTGCTTTTTACGCTTATTGGCAAAGCTACAGTACGAAAACCTCCTACGTGTGGTTGTTTAAATACGATATTCGAGATGCACCAAATAGAAGAGTTATGCGGCTTATGGAGAAAGATAATAAGAAAATGAGAGATCAGGCGAAGAAAAAACGCAATGAAGAAGTCCGAGTACGTCATATTTATTTCGTTATTAAAATATATATATATATTTATGTTTCGTTTGCATTTAAAACCAAACAGGCTTTAGTAGCGTTCGTGAGAAAACGTGATAAACGTGTCCAACAACACAAAGTAAGCGGTGTAATGGTTTATAATTACAAAAAGATTTATTTTTAATTGTACAATTTTAATTTTAGAAATTACTAGAAGAAAAATCGGCTGCAAATAGTCGCAAGGTTGAAGACAATCGACGAAAACAACTGGACGAGAGACGGAAGTATGTACGTGGCAAATTGGATTTGTTTGTGTCGGAAATAGTAATCGGAGTACGAATTTTTTTAGACTGATGGACAATTACCAAGAATCCAATTGGGCAGCGATGTCTCAGATCGAAGAAATTCTTCAAGAAATGGAGGCTAATGTTGCGAAGGAATTTGGGGATGTTGAATCTGCAGATGAAGATACTGAAGAGAAGCTAAACATTTTACCGACAGAACTGTATTGCATCGCGTGTGACAAAGCATTCAAATCGGATAAAGCGTACGAATAGATTAGTTAATTCAAAGCTATCCGTGGCTTAATGAATTTTTTATTCGCAGGTTTGCTAATCATGAAAATTCTAAAAAGCATAAAGAAAACTGTGCTATATTAAAAGAAATGGTGTTGCAAGAAGAATTATTGCTTATTGGAGAACAAAAAAGTGAAAGTAATGTGTTGGATAGTGAACTAATAGAAGAAGACATTCTCGAAAGAGAAGAAATGGGGATTGCAACTAATCTTATAGACAGCGACGTAGATGATAATTGTTCAAATCGAAAAAATCGGTAGTTATGAATGAAAATTTTGCAGAATACAAAAATTATATTTATTTTGTTTATTTGGTATAGCAAAGCAAAGAGAAAGAAAAAAGTTTTATCTTTTGACTCGGTCAGCAATGAAGACGTCAATCTTAATGTCAAAATAGATGCTACAGCTGCTGATAGTGTTCAAGTACGGAAGGATGCGAATTCCGAGTTGAATTCAGCAAATGAAACCGATGAAATAACCAATCTTACGCCAAATTCTGCAAGTGGGATTGATGAAAATACAAATTCTATGCTTGCTTCAGCAAGTGAAATCGACGGAATAACAAATTCTAAGCAGAATGTTATTGATGAAACAGCAACATCAATTCCAGATTGTTCGAAGGAATTAAAAAACTTAAAAATAAAATCGGGTGATGCCTCAGGTGGTTCATCAAAACCAAAACCAAAAACTAAATCAAAGGTAAAAATAATTAAAATCGAAACTGCAATTCGTACTATTTACTCGTGTAAATATTTCAGGCTAGGAGTGACGCGCACAAATGCGAGACGTGCAACGGCTCATTTTCATCCCGCAATAAATTATTTGATCATTTAAAAGCGACTGGACACAGTACGATTTTAACCAGAGATGTGAACGTGAAATCCATCAAGAAAAAAAGATAAAAGTTGTGTAGATTGTAGCAATTGAATGTTAAAAAAAGTAAGTGAAATATTTTTTGAACGTAATAACTGTCAAAAAATTATAAAAAAACGACGTTTAATGTCAATAAATGTCTGTGTATGATTACTTATACTTGCAGACTGTCTATCATACACAAATATTTTGTTTTACGTTTATCTTGCCACGACTTTTATTCACGAATTAAAAGTCGTATTTAGCAGGCATTTATAATTTAACAGGGATTTATTATTAATTTTTTTAAGTATTTAAATTCTATATTCTTTGTTGTATGTGTGTATATATATTCTGAGTTAGTGGTGAAAATTTGCCTCAAACTTGTACTTTTGAGTTTGAAAGGCTGTAGTGGCCGTTTGCAGTGTAGGTGTTGTGTCGGTTGGGAAAAACGAAGCCATCACGGCTACTTAAGGGCTCCCAAGGTTGTCGTCGTTCTCAAGAAGCAGCTCTTACGACGTAATGTGTCCCCTAACATGAGTTTGCAACTAGTGTCACGAACAAAAATGTCGTCTTTAGCCATTGGTGCAAGTTATTGGTGCCTGAGTTCCGGCTTAATGCATTTCCATGGCGTGCATTATAAACATAGGCAAGTGCCTCAGACATAAAACAGAAAATGGAAGTCGATTTTCGTCTCGAGGTTCTCTCACGGTACAGTACTCGGAAGTGGATGAAAGTAGTTGTTGGATTCGTTCAACGGGTGCCAGAATTATTAATGGAATAAATTTTTTTTG
This sequence comes from Strigamia transsilvanica, assembly GCA_034701245.1. Classification (NCBI taxonomy): domain Eukaryota; kingdom Metazoa; phylum Arthropoda; class Chilopoda; order Geophilomorpha; family Linotaeniidae; genus Strigamia; species Strigamia transsilvanica. Next base: position 5,809 of record JAQIXU010000062.1, on the reverse strand, counting down.
TTTTAATCTGGACAAATTAGGTTGGAATAATTGATTTTTGTTGCATTTGATAAAAATGTTTGAATTTTAATTAACAGATGTTTAGAATTGGATTGAATGTTGAATTTAAAGCAGCTGTTGCCGTAAATGCTATCGATAAATCGATTAATTTAGAATTAGTGTACAAATAATTTGAAAGTGTAATTGTGGGACAAAAAAAAGAGGTTTTTATTTAATTTTTATTTATTTTCTATTTTTATTTATTTACTTAAACTCGAATGATTGGTGAGCAAATATTTGTTTATATGTTCTGACATGTGTGCAATGGGCAACCGGAAAAAATAGTGGAACGGATGTTATATGGGAGGACATTCCACAGCACACATCCGTGGTAGGAAAAAGTTTTGCTTAGGAAGGTGTGACGATGGGTGTAGATCGAAAGTAGTTCTATCATCGGAAGAAAAGCGTATTTGGTTATATCCAGGTATGGTGAAGGCAGACTCAAAGGTGTAAGATGGAATTTAAAAGTTTGGGGAATTGTTTCTAAATTGAAAACTTTATTTCGGAAATTTTATTATTAATTTTTTAAATTAATATTTTGAATTTTTTTTTATTTTTATTTATTTTTTTTATAAAGCAGTACACAACTCACGAATCCCATATTTCATTCAGTGCATGTAAAATTTTTATATTTTTGTTTGTTGTGAAAAATCTTATATCCTGTGGAATAAAATTCAACCCTCCGGTTGAAACACAAGTCACAAGCGTGCTAACCACTCAGCCATTGAAGCCGGCAGCAGGATTTGTTGGAAACAAACAAAACAAATGCAATTTTTTTTTATTGGAGAAAAAAAGTGATGCTTTGACATGAGATGTCGTTCCACAAAGATAAAAGTTTGATGCCAAGGAAACTAAAATTTAAAAAAAAGCAATAGACAAAAACTAAAAATTAAAATACTTCCAACAGCTTATCAATTCCAGCTTTGCTGAATATGGAGGAAAATGTAAAAATGAGCTTCAAATTTTATGTTTTTACTCATAAATTGTGTAGCCCATCTTGAAAATCAATGCTGTTCGTCACAATTTTTATTAACTCTCTTTTCCCCATCAAATCCGGTTTAGTTCAATTCACTTAATTCTTTGTTTGACTTCCATCATTCTGAATAATTATCTTTGTGGAAATTAAAATCATGATTGTCATTTCCCCTTTAACGTTATTTCCCTAGCGAAAAATTGAATAGCATAAAAAAAATATACATTTCCTTTAAAATCTGACGAGAATGAAAATATTGTGATAAAAGAAATTTAAATGCTGAATCTTTTTGTGACAACTAATTTAATTTCGAATGAATGACATAACCAGTAATAACCCAGCAGTGATGAATTCTAATCATCTTTTAGCTTTAAGCGTAGTATTAAGCTAATAGCATTTAATTTTACATATGTAATCCTCGAGCAAACTGTAAAGGAAAGGGCCGTTGGGTAAATGGAGTGCAGAAAGGGCTAGAGACAAACGAGTGAGGTTAACCAAGAACCTCTCTCCTTCACTAATGTTATACACTTTGCGCGTGCGAAAATGGGCGCTTGACATTTAGGTACAATGTCAACTTTAAATCTATAGTTGCTGACCTTTTTCGTACGAGGAAGGCTGAGTGTTTGTTTTGGTTTTTGAAATGTAGAGAGAAAAAAATTTTCCGTTGGCTTGCATTTAAAATTGATTTTATTATCAATGGAGGGCTTGGAAAAGTCAAACAAAAAAAATCTGGGAGAAAATGGCTGAAAAGCACTTTTTATTTGAAATTTTTATTGCTGCTCCCCTGTGCTATACATATGAAAGCATTCTCGGGCAGAATGCATTTCCATGGCGAATAGTGTTCGGTCTTAATGAAGATATTTTTAAGTGTACAATTTTATTTTTACTGTCGTGGAAGGAAATTATTTTATTAGGTTAGGGGGAATAATTTACTTAAAGATGAAAAAGCTTCGTAAATGGATAATGAATAAAATTCGAAGGAGGAGGTGGATGCGCTCAATGAAACATTTCAGTCATATTTCGCACGTTTCTGCACGTGATAAGGTTTTTCGTTGGGAGAGAAAAAAGGATCAATCCAAAGTGTTTGTCTGAGCTTTTCAGATGTGTGGCGAGATTGGGAAAAATCTCGTAATTAGATCGAAATGTTTGGTTGCACCATTCGAAATGTAAATACAATGATAAAAAAAGACTTCACACGTGGAAAAGTTAAAGTTGTTTCGGTAATTTTTTTTTTCTTTAAATGAAAATCTAAAGCTAAAACATGATTGACGATATTTGCTTTGTCACTTTACACGCATAGTTGTTTTAATAATTGAATCAATATTGAACGTATTGGATTATAAATATTTATGTTTGGTTTGAATTTGTTTCAATAACCTATATTGACTTAAACGAATTACACGAGACGGGATTGTGTTGACTGACTTATAAATTAATTACGTCATGAATGATTGATTAATGTGGATTTTCAGCTCATGTTGTTTGTTTCCTTAGCAATTTTCGTTGCCAGGCAGACGATCAAATGTTCAATATTTAAATATTTAAGCTTAAGACGACGCATTTGATTTCGTGTCACCATAGCGCTGTGGTGGAACGAAGCAGGAAAAATGGAAAAAAAAATAGATGGAGAGGCATGGTCATTTTCATGCCAGAAAAACAAATGATTAGAAACAGCCTTCATCGTCAACAGACGACACGAGAACTAATGAAGAGTGACAGTTTGTGAGGCGAGGGCTAAAGAGGGAAGATTACCAACTGATTTCTCTGCGGAGCAGCCTCGTCTTGCGGTGAAGCCGCTCGTCACGATCTTTCAGCAAATGGCTCGATTAAAAGTGAAGCTGGCGATGAGACGAGTCAAACGAGATGATAAATATCACGTACTATAAGCCAAAAAAAAAAAATGAAAAAAAAAAATTCTTTTTGGGCCTTGAAACACTCCAGATGACAAGCGAATATTATAAATTGAATATAAAAAAGAAATTCCAACTTGATATGGATTTTTTTTTTTAAATCGAGGGGCGAGTTTAACTCTTTATTTACGATCGTGGATGGCAGAAGAGGCGATATTTTCTCTCACTAGCCCTCTCACAGCCACGTGGATGGATCGCGCGTGCGCTTCATCCAAATCGAAAGAGGAGCGTACCCCGTGCTGAGGTGTCGAGACGCAGTACTTGGCGCGCTCATCAGAGGGCGGGGGTTTCCCGCCTGCCCCCTTCATCAGCTGCCCCGCCGCACTGGATTAGATTAGATCGCACTACTCTCAATCTATGCTTCTTCAACCGCAGTTCCTGACCAGCGATGACAGTATGAGACTTCCTTTCTGCTGATTCAGTATAAATGTTACCTTGTCGTTATTTCGCATCTTTACACCACGCTAAGGTATTGAATGACTTTCTTTAATCCCACAAATCGCCCTGAAATAACTTTTAAATTCAATTTATTTTTTAATATTTTAAAGTTTTTCCATGTTTTTTAGCCGAGGTAAATTAATCCGCGGTAAGGAGATTAAAAGTGTTTTCGTATTTTTTGTAAAATTGTTTTTGCTGGGAAATATTACTTAAAAATTTTATTGATTGAAATAATTAAGTGTGGCTGACGTCGTTGAAAAAAATCTATAGCTTTAAGGCTGACAGATTGAAGATTTTATTAGATGTTGTTAGTGGATGTAATTTGTTGCTTGTTGACAACATTGATTCAATTTAGCAATTTTTTGTACCCTCTTTAATTTTATTTTATATCTTCGGGGATGTAATTCCCACTCCCAGTGGCCGCAACGGGTGAAAAAGTAGAAAACAAAATTATTGACCAAGGGGAAAAAACGGGCTTGGTTTTCTTTAGTTGAGCGAAATCAGGCAATTAGTAGTTTTATTGGTGTCTCTCTTGGGGAATCTTTTTGTGCAGCATCAGTGTTTCACACGGAACAGTTTTTCCGTATCAGTCATCAAAGGAGAAACGCATCGTAGAATTTTGTTTCGCACATAACTGCTGGCAGGATAAGGGAAAGTCTAAAACTGTCTGGCCAAAAAAAAAAGTGGAAAGAGAAAGACATGTGGGTTTGCGAGGGAAGGAAGAGACAGTTTGTGTGAATCGATTGGCAGAGTTCCCGCGAGTTCCAGCCTATCGTTAGATATTGCTCTTTTTCTATGCGTATTGTGTGCCCTATCCCACGTTCGAATGCATGGGGATGGATATTTTGTCGAATCCAACGTGATAATGGCGTGCTATGCCGTGCAGGAAAGTTAAACGTGCAGGCGGGCATTTTAAAGTTAAGGACTATTACTTTCTTTTTTTCTTTTGCCATATGATCTGATTCGAGCTTGTTTTGCCAGAGCAAACACGCGAAACATGTGAATATTCTTACGAGTGCATCTGTTATTGGGAATTTATTTTTATCACTTTGAGAAATTCCTACTACGGTACTTTTTCTTAGTGCGTGGGAGGGAGTGCTTTTTATCCTTAGGTTGTATAAGTGATCACAAAATATATCAGATCTATAGAGCAAGGAAGGAAGAGTAGGAAAAAATAAATAGAAAAAGTTAAAGGTTGCTATCTGAAGTGAATGAGGGGAAAAAATGGGTAAGAGAAAAAAAAATTGGAGAAGAAGTAGAAAAAGAAGATTCACTTCATCTGTTTTATGATCTCCAAACGATGAAGACTTTTGTTCCACAGGCTTGTAACGAGGCATCGGTTCGGTGTTTGTGAGACACTTCTCGTATTTTACCAGCTTATTGCGAACCTCCGAAGAAAAAGTGTTGCGAGGGGAGATATGTATAAGTTGTACACGTCTGTTGTGATGCTTGGCATCGGTGGATATTTGGTGGCCAGCCACAGAATTGTGAGGCAAAGGAGCTTAGAAAACTAAATAATCTTGATATACAATCGGTGGGCACTGTGATGCACAGAAAGAAAGAGGAGAAGAGAAGAGAAGAGAAAGACCATTCCCAGTGATGCGATAAGAGAATGGTTGTCTTTTATCTCGTCTTCATATTGTTGTATAGAGCTAGTAGGGCGTGACAACGGCGGGAAAACACGAGCCTCGAACGAGTGTATTTTGTATGGAATGCTGACTTCTTTATTCCCGTCAGGAGTTTAAAACCACCAATGCGGACTCCAGAGGGCAAGAAAGTGGACGAGTAATGGGGGAATGAAGTGGTTGTTTCATGTGAACCGCACATACCTGAAACCAATAAAATGAATGGTCCAAGACTCCAAGCCGAGTACGTGCATGCGACTCGAAGTAGGAGAATGGGTGACCACGGTAACTTAATTGCGCCCACAATAGTGGTGGACCGAGAAGAAGTTGGTAACCAAGGTGTTAATAGGCACGCCTCAACTGCAGTTTGACTTGATATGTGGAAATGGATTTTGGCACAACTTTCTTTCCAATAAAAAGTTGCGAAAAAAGCGCATAAAAAGAAATCGTAAAGGAAAATGTTTGAATATGAATTGATTATGCCCGAAATGGCCAGTTTGGTGTCAATGAAATAGAAATGTTGGTTTTTCCTTCACATTTTTTTTCAGTTGGGCTTCGATAGAGTCTTATCTTGAGCACCCTTCTTCTGGGGGTCAACTGCCAAGAGGTTATTAGGTCAATCCCAAGCACAGGAAGACACATCATATATCACTTTTATGCTGGCTTACGATGCCAAAGAAGAAAGATATACTGCTGAAATCTGTTTGTAGCAACCTTTATCCTTTACCCCACACCTCTCACTCCAGGCTTCGTTTATTGTTTGTTATTTAATAACAGCAAAGCAAGGCAGGAAAAGTACTATTTATACCTTAATACCGGATGCT
>JAQIXU010000061.1:0-77947 GCA_034701245.1 Strigamia transsilvanica | reverse complement strand
CTCGATCATCGACAAAATCTCCGGCGGTTTCATGTTCAGTACTTTGGTAATCCGTCCTTGCATGATGAGAAAATGAGGATTGTTCACGTTCAACTGCACCGAATGAAACAAATCCTGAACTCGCGAATTCTGCGCATTCACTCCGTTGATTAAATACCTGTTCCTCCCGCCAACAACAATCTAGATAAATAAACAACTTCTTTCATCAAATACTGCAATTCTATACAAATAAAAATAGAAATACAAACGAACTTGTCTGGTGACGGTGATCTCGTCGTGGGTCTCGTAACCGATCGGACCGTGCGTTTTGTCCTTGTTGTCAAAAGTGATGGACACGGTGGCTTTCGTGATGCCCGCTTGACCGTTCTTGTAAACGAGTTCTTGTAGGTTGGTTGCCCGAACCTTAAAATAAAAATCAGTTAGTTAATTTTGATTTTGATTTTAATTTTAATTTATCTTCACCTGGCTCAAGTTGGTGATGCCGAGCAGAAAACATATTCCGTCGAGGATGTTTGATTTGCCGCTGCCGTTGAGTCCAGTGATGGCATTAAAAAGTGGATCGAAGCCCGATATTTCTGTTCGAGTGCCGTAGGATTTGAATCCATCTACGACCATGGATTTCACGTACATTTTAGCACGGATCGTAATAAGGCGCGAATAAACGAATTTTAGCGCCTAAATCGCGGCATCGTGCGCGGGTTAGGTGAGCAGATAAACTTCCGGCTTAGAGATTTTAAACTTTGAATAAATTGATAATTTATTTCAATATTTAAAAAAACAAAACACGATTCTTTAATCACTTTATTTTAAAATTAAAATTAAAAGAAAATACATAAAAATAAAGTTCAACATTTTGCCGCACAAGAATAATGGCGCCATCTAAGCAGAACCGGTCAAGTTGATTTATTTATTTGTTTATTTATACATTTATTTATTTATTTATTTATTCACTTATTTATTTCCGTCAGTCGTTCAAATAAATAATTATTTCTTCTTATTCATTTTGAAATGGTTTAATAAATGGCGGCTCCCAAGCCGGGCGGAACCGGTCGCTGAGAGCAGAGCGAAAAAGCACTTCCGTTCGAGCCTAGCCGGACACAACATTCACTTAACATCACACAAGAGACAGAGAACTGTGTTCATAAATGGTATTTATTGGCAGGTTGTCTAGGGGTCAATGCTCTGTAATCTTTAAATGGAATTTCCAAGTTGTTTTCGAGTGCCACTGCCCTCAAAGCCCAATTTGATCGCTGGCTGCCATTGCTGACGACCAGCATGGTCGGATATTTCTAGGGCGCCATGACCAGTGCCATGGCGCCGTCATCTGGATGCTCAGGTCCCGGCAGTGGACAGCATCCACATGCCGCGCAACGTGTCGACTGCTAGCAGCGGTCGAATCAATTCCATGGCAAGAACCTGGTCAGTAGCGACCAATTGTTCTCGTGCCAAGGACAAGACTCCCAGGAACATGGCGTGGTCGACCTGGTCACGTGACTTCCGGTCACGGACCAGTCGTACGTCATTTCCCGGTCTTTTGCGCGCTTTTTACCTCTTACCACTTGCAGCACCATCTATTGCTAGATGCGCTGACTACGGTTGTGCTTGTGTATAGTGCCGTTTGGAGGGCAGACGGTCACAAACATGCTAAACATGGATTTGATGAGCAAATTGCAGATGCGCTCAAAACGATGGCTCGTTTTTCATATTCCCGACGTCCAAGTCTAAAATTAGTTAAGAAACTGTAAATGAGCCAAAGTTGATGATACTGGTCTAATGGATTTGATATTTCAACGGCCACCCAAGATCGAGTGGGATGAGATTTATTTAAATGAACGGATTAAAAGATCGATGCCAGATGGCACGCCACGGAAAGAAAAATACTGTCTAAAAGAAAAGAGAGTTAAAAATAACATTTTCACATTTTCACCTAATTATTTGCGATTTATTAGAGATGTAAACCGAAAATAAGTGAAACAAGTATTCGTGGACGTGGACTCGTGACCTTGTCACAGTGACGGTTTTTCTTGGAGTTTTGCTCATACGGTATTTGGCGATATTTTTTATATGGATGTGATTAAATCGCAATTTTCGTCTCGTTGTTGGTTATTAATTATTTGGAATGATTTGGGAAAACATGCAGCGGTTGGAAAGAGAAATAAATAAATGAATAGAGTGAGGAAACGCGCATGCGTGGTTGATGAGAATGTGTGAGAGTGAGAATGATGTGAGGAGGATGTATTGAAAGGTGGAACTCGTCCGTCAGAGACGTTGAGAAAAAGGAGGCTCAAAGTAAGTTTTTCTCCTTTTTACGTGAGTTTCGGTTAGTGAAGTTATCGTTTTTTACGTGTGGCAAATTTATTTCCATTAAGGAAAGTGAATTTTTTTATTTTTTTCAATTTTTTGTTTAATTTTTCAAATTTTTTCAATTTTTTTTATTTCATTTTTTTTTTAATAATTGGTAAATGTTTTCTTATGTTTTTTATTTATTACGGTATCTAATTTGTATTCTTTTAATGTGGGACTTAAATTCTCACCTTCGTTTTATTTTTTCCATCTTCATTCAAACACTTTTCACGTTCACAACGTGTCCATTGGGGATCATGAAACGTGTACAATGTGGTCACAACATTTGATCTCATCAACAAACTTCACCTTCATGACAGCGAAAAAATATCCAAAATATAAAAGAAAAAGAAAAAAGAAAAGAATAGAAAAGAAAAGAAAATGCAAATTAATGTTTGTTTTCAAATGTAGAAATTGAGAGGTTTCATGTAATCATGTTTCAAGTTTCAAGTTTCCCCAGCTAAAAGCACTTAGACAATTGTTGACTTGTTTCACAAGAGATGTTTGGGTTTTTGACATTTCACAAACTATTCCTCTCTTTGTATTCTGGTGCAGGGCTGTCTCAAGATGATGGCCTACCTAACCCAGGCTGAGGGCCACAAAATCACAAAATCTCAACTGGAGATCTTTCTTTTGGAATATTTTATACTAAGTGGTAAAAACAGGCCCACATTTCCAAGTGCCTGGACCTGAAAAGTTCTTTAGACATTCACTGTACTGTGGTAAATCGCCAGTAATTTGTCAGCCGGATAAAGCGCTTCTGCTTTGACATTCTCAGTAGGCACCAGCCTATGGACCTCAAACCTTTTTAGGGGCCCCACGACAACGGCTTTTACACATTTTTACACATTTTTACACCTATTATTTCTCCCAGTGTAGAACCCTTGGGATGGGAACAAACAATTCCACTAAATCCTTGGCCTAGGTTACGGTAGTCCCGCTTCGATAATAATTTCTCCGTTCTGTTTGTCTGGTTAGTCTCTTTTGTTTCTTCATTAAGCAAACATTTTAACTTGTAACAAAAAACGCAGCAAATCTTTTTCTAAGACTCCTGAAAACAAATACAACATCACCATAAACAGATTTAAAAGACAAGATGGAATGGAAAAAAAGAAATCCCATTTCCATCAAGAAAACAGGATGTGAAATGTCATCACACTCTGATCAGATTCGAACACCCCGAGAGACATGTGCTCGTAACAACTTCAACATTGTACTTTTCCAAACAAGTCTTTACACTCTACTTAACCCTAATTATAATCCAACCATCAGCCTGGCAACTTCATTTCTTTTAATCCCGTCAACAACTGTTGAATCCTGGCTTTATTATAAACTGTTGAGCCTTTGAATTGTTAGTGTAGGCTGTAGGTGCACTTTGACTTAATTTGCCGGCTGCTTAAAAGGTGCACTTTGAATTGAAAGGAAAAACAAGCGTCTGGTAATTCACTTTGCCAATCCAATAATGAAGAAATGAGCAAAGTCATGCTCCCTGACCCTCCCTTATAACTTAGTGGGTAACGGGCACGGCACAAAAATCTAAAATGGCTGCTACAAATTGCAGGTGTTTGTAATAATAGCATAGAGTCATATGAAATTTAAATTTAATTTCCTAAATCTCATGCGATTTCGTTGAACCGTAAAGAAATTGATAAACTCGTTCGACACTTATTTCCTGTGGGAATTCAAAATATTTACTAAATTAGGAGTGATGAAAAGTGCCGCTCTAAATGAGAATTTCACTCCAAGACAAGCAAAAATTGCAATCAGCCTGCTCTAAAGGGCGCCCAGTCTCCAGAGAGGCTCTCTTTCGACCGGACACCTGGTCTGCAGTGTTATCATCTTGACTGGGCACAACCTCACACATCCCATTAAAATCATTTGATTATTATCGCAAAGAAGTGCACATTCAGATAGATTGTTTTTAAGTAAATAATGTTAGTTGCTATGTTGATAGATCTACAACCTCCAGTCATAAGTTTAGAAAGTGATTGTAAAAAACTTGTAGTGTCATGTTTGGAAAGGTATAACTTCAAAAAAAAATCATCCACATAACCTGAAATTTTGAGAAATTAACGTTAAACGTGTCTATTCTTAACTACTATTTTTACAGGACTACTATCTTTCAGGACCCGCCTATGCCCGGTTTTACCATACTGCTGTAGCGCGAGTTTGACCAGACTGCCGGTAAATCCCGTTTTCACCTTAAACTTCCAAAGTTGGTAATTTCACTTCCAAAGGCATGCAGCTTAAAGTAGGGTCCTGGAAGCCTTAGTCAAATGCGTTCGCTAGTTTGTCCAATTATTTTGCATTTGCAGTTTGCTGGACACCATGCAACAAAGTGAGCTAGCTTGGACGACGCCAACATGGCTGCAGAATGCCACTTGCAGCTACATGGTGGATCCGGAGCAAATGCTGGATCCAGGCATTCACAATCCGTGGTTCACGGCCATAGTTGCCACTCACACAGTCACCTTTGTGTTGGGAGTGGTCAGTAACGGGATGGTCATAGCAGTCATGTCGTACGACCGTAAAGAGGCCAGTGCGACTAAACTGTTTCTTATGAGTCTGGCAGTGGCAGACCTCCTCCTGCTTCTAGTCTGCGCTCCACTAGAGACGCTGCAATATTTTGTACTGCAGTGGGAAGAACGGGGTGCGGTGTGCAAATTTGCATCTTTCGCCGAAATGCTGTCTCCGGTGGCCTCCGTACTCAATCTGACAGCAGTGAGTTTAGAAAGGCAAGCAAATATCAATTTTAGTGCATTATTTTTTTCTTTCTGCCTTTCTTTCTTTTTTTTATGTAAAATTTGCAGATTTGTTGTGATTGTCTTCCCGATGAAATCGCGTTCATTGTGTACAATGCACAATTGCAGGCGTGCTCTCTTCGCAGTGTGGGTCATGTCTGTGCTAATCACCGTTCCAGTACTGTTTACAAAGGTATTTGCTTCATCTTTTTATGTGCTCACTTCCCCTAGCTTTAGAACCTAGCCACAGATTGCACAGATGGCAAGGTTAAACCATTTCCTTTGTTATTTTTGAAACATGGTCACATTGCTAACAGCAGTGGCGCCCTCACATAGCGGGTAAAAATTAACCAGCTAGTTAATGCCACCTAGCTATGCCCCTGGTATGGCTGCCAACAATAAAAAAAAAAAAAGCTAAAAAAAATCAGTTGTATATTTCCAAATCACTAGATAATGTCTAATATCCATCATCACTGGTTCCTGTCTATATCATCCATCACCTTCTATTCACAACTCATAGTCAGGTTTCACTGTAGTCAATGCGAAACATGTCTAGTCAGCACTTAGTTGTTAGATGAGTGATCTTTTGGGACATCCTTGCCTCATTTAAGGTTTCTTCAAACTGAGTTTTCTGTCAATTTCCCAGTCCTTGGTGCAAATGCAAGATTGAGTCCCACAGAATGCGCTGCACGTATCCAATTTCCAGTAATTGAATATCGCTGCTTCCTCTGTTCTTCAAAAGTCAACCACAACTTTTGAACTTAGCAATTCTTCACTATTGCAAACAATCGGTTCAGAAACATGTGGCGCACCCACCTCTCTTCCAACAGATAACCAAACAGAATGAACATATACAGTTTACTTATCCTAATTATTAATTTGTCTTCCCATCCTCATTAAACTGGTAATCATGAGCTAAAAAAAACTTTCTGGCTCGTCACCCTAATCTTGCAGCACCTTAAATGCTCAGGGTCACTTTGTGTATTATTGTCCAAAAATGGCACCCTCATGTCACAATTAAGAGCCTTTAAGACACTTTTGTTTACCAACAGTGGGTTTCACGGTATATGCTGAATGTATACAGGGCCCAAACGGATAAAGATATCCAAATTCTGCTAATGCAGTTGAATAGTAATTGTTTGATACACTTTTCAATGGTGATATCAAAACAATCATCAAATGACTGCAACTATGACTTTCACACTACTGTATCTTAAAAACCATTGAGATTAGACAAAAATTTCCAATTAGGTAGTTGTAGAGAATTATCTAATTAATCTAAACAGCTTAAAACAAATTGTGGTTAATTAGAAAAAAAATGAAGAAAAAATAGATTTTCAAAATGTGATGTAACAAAATTCAAAATTAACATTTTCTCCAAAAATATCAATAATGCCAATTCTCAATTATGCCACCATTCACTATAATACACACTTGTAGACATTTTATTTGGTTCTGATTAACATTATGTAAGATCTGAGGAGTTATTGCTGAAGAAGCAGCCACATTTCTCTTGATTCTTTTTAGGACACCTATTCTTTGGTTTTCTGTAACGAAACTGTGCGAGTGCGCATTTATTACTGTAACGATGTGGATGGAAGCAGGGCGCTATTCTTCGCCATTTACAGGTTGCTCATTCTTTTTTTAATTCCGGCCGCGCTCATGATTTTTTGCTACGCACGTGTAATCAAGGAGCTGTGGATCTCAACAGTCACCATGCAAGCCCTCACCAACAACGCCAGGTAGGTTAGCGAATACCCTGTAATCCAAACTTTCAGAGAAAACAAAAACCCGAGCAATTTCCTCCGAATGAGACAGGAAGAAAAAAAAGTTATTTTTTCAGTGCCAAGAGCTGCAACAACATCCGTTTGGCTTCTCCTGCAAAATTTAATTAAAATGCAAGCAAATGTGGTAAACACATCAACATATGATTTTTCTTGCAGTATGAGCAGCTCGATGAGTGCAGCGAATCTTGACGATTCTTTAAGCAACAGATCGCAAACTGGCACCTCGCCGGACGAGATCAACCGAACAAGAACCGAAGACGTACGAAAAGCCAGAAAACAGGTGCGATACTGCAAATCTCAGCACCAAATTACTGTATTTGTGCGCTATTAAAGCTAGTGACCAACACTACTATTTTCCCTTGACATTTTTGCAAAGTTGTGACCGTCTGCGGCCCAGACGGCACTGGCCGAGCGCAACATGGCACTGCAAAGCGAGGCTCAAGAGAAACGTAGCGCATCCATAACGAGAAGTAGCGCATGAGTGGTCAGTGACCGGATGTCAGGACCACCCCACGTTCCGAGTGTTCGCTTCACCTCGAGAGCGACTGATCGCATCTGACCTGGCTCTGCGACAATAATGAGAAAGGCAACAGATGATGCTTTGCATTGTGTTTTGGTTTTGCCCACCACCGGGACCTGAGTGTCCCAAGTGACGGTGCCATGTCCGCGCTGGTTATCTGCAACCGGAGGACACTCCACTTTAAACCTACAGAGTACTGGCCCCTAGACAACCTGCCTTAATCAAACCATATTAAACTCAGTTCTCTGTTCTCTGTGTCGTTTCTGGGTGATTTTTAGTGATTGTTTGTCTCCCCTGACCACTCGTCAACCGTTCCACAACACTCACGTCGTTTGCAATTTTTACATTTTTCTATTTTATTAGGTGATCAAGATGCTCGTTCTAGTTATCGTTCTGTTTTTGATATGTTGGGGTCCACGACTCATCATGGAGCTACTCATCAAACACCACCTGGACGTGTTTTCACCAGCCGTCTACGACATCCGAATCACGTTCTACTTGTTACCTTTCATCCACGGCTGCATCAATCCGATCATTTACGGTTTTATGTCGACAAAATTTCGACGCCAACTCGTTCGTCTGTGCTGCAGCCGGTGGCGGCGCCGTCGACGACCCACGCGATTCGTCGACACGACCCTGAAACGAAGTGAAACCGGAACGAGTTACATGCGAAACAGCTCGACGTACAACAGCAGTCTTTATTCACATCGAACGACAGAGACCGACCTGGCCAACATTTAGTTCGAACGATCGGGTTTACATGATTTATGTTGTAGCACCGGGATAATATTAAAGGCTTAATAAAACACTTTGGGGTTTTTGTTTTAGCTTCAGCGGCGGGCGAGGAAGTAGTGAATGGCAGCACCGGCGCGAATGAACAGCCATTTTGGGATGGAGCTGTAGATTAGGTACTGGATTCCGTGCGTCCAGTATCCGGTCGTGTGGTTCGATCGACCTAATGTTGAGATTGCACTTTGGACGAATTTTGATGCGTTTGGACAGCACATGTTTCCTCCTAATAGTAGTTTGCTGTAGCTGACCATTGCTGTGGTAAAAAAAAGAACAGAAAATTGTTTCAAATATCAGGTGCAAAGTAGTTGCACTAATTGCGTTTTTTGGCTTAAAAATGTCATTTTCTATTTTTTTAAATATTGATTTATGGGTTGAAAATGCGGTTAAGCAGGTAGTAATTGCGATTTTACATCAAAACTTGCATTTACGTGCCTAAAAATTGCAATTTGATACCAAAAATTGCATTTCTGTGCCTGAAAATTGCGATTTTACACAAAAATTGCACATATGCGCTTATAAATTGCCATTTATGCGCCTAAAAACACAAGTTTTCCAGTAAAAAATATTCATTTTTCACTTACACGTTGCTATGTAACTGGGCACTAGAGTTTGCACTGTAATGCCCGAATTCTTATACTCGAAATTCAGACTTTCGGACAAATATTGGACGAATATTTTGGTCGCGGAATAAACGCCCAACAAGGGCAATGGATTGATGGCGCTGCTCGAAGATATGTTGATGATGGCTCCTTTACGCCTCGCTAACATTTGCGGCAAAATTAAATGCGTCATCATCGTTGCAGCGACCATATTGATGTTTGTGTAGTCGAAAATTTGCTACAAATTCGAATGAAATGTCAAATTATGTCACAAAAAATTTCGATTTTATACTTTTTCAGTGAGTCCCATGAATTCCGAAGGTGGGGTCACCATTATACCAACATTATTCACTACGAATATTCATAAAATCAGCTTTTGAAGCGTTTATTTTTTGAAAATTTACCCAAAATTCCGATTTCTGTATCGATTAAATTCCGAGCTATAAGCGAATAAATCTCTTTCCCGTCGCTAAAATCAGCTTGTATCACTCGAGTTTTAACTTGAAATTCGTTTTCTAGAAGACAGAATACAATTTCAGTACAAATTCGAGCGGAAAGTTAAAAAAAAAGTCCATTTCCAACCGATTTCATGGGCAATTTTTTCGAGTTTTTCCAAGTTTCGACTGATTAGAATGATATTCATCCTTCGCCGGGCTAACTCCCGCGCATATTCCTTGCCAATACCATCTGTGGAGCCGGTAACAACTGAAAAACGTCAATTAAATTGAATAAAAATGTGCGGTTTTGAATATAATCGAAATACAACACCTGCCCAACTGCCGTATGTTTTGATGAAATCGATTTTACCAGCAAATAATGGCCACACAAATGTTTTGATGCCTTTGTAGATGTTCCAAGTGGATTTGATCGCGATTTTACTACCGTATAAAATTCCCAGGATTGTAATAATGTCTTGATAAGGTTGAACAGCTTTTGAGAACTCGTCGATAAGATGCCGAGCAGAATCCACTCCCGCCATAATGTAAACCATGATGTAAACACGATGTCCGCCAAACGGTGAAATTAAGAAACGGTTAGAAGAAGAACGGCTATTCCAAGTTTTATTCGGATTAATCCAATAGCTAAAGTAATAAAATTATTTTTTTTTAAATACGAAAAAATAAAATTCCGAAAAAGATAAATAGTAACTTTTTAAAATTTAAAAAAATAAAATAAAAAACATCAATCCACCACACTAGTGGCAGCACGGTACTCGTCTTCATCCATTAATCAAGATGGCCACCAAAGTGCAAAAAATGTAAGAATCGAATAGAAAAATAAGAGAAAAACAATTTATAAATACGTTTTGTACTTTCAGATTGGTTTCTGGCGATGTGGACGGTAAATTTACACAATTATTTCAACGAGTCGAAACCGTAAACAAAAAGGCGGGCCCATTTGACGTAAATAATTAACTAAAATTGCACTAAAAAAATGAATAAAACGAACCCTATTTGCAGATGTTGCTCTGTGTCGGCAATTTCTTCGGTCCCGACGATACCGAATGGAAGTCCTGCTTGAACGGAACGTTAAAAGCACCCATACCAACCTACATTTTAGGACCAAACTCGAAAGAATTCGAAAACTTTTACCCAAACGCAGAAGGCGATGAAATATGTGCGAATATAATATTTCTAGGCAAAAAAGGAGTTCTAACTGGCCCGTACAACCTCAAACTCGTGTATTTGAGTGGAATCGAAGGGCGGAAAACGAGTTCAACTCATTTTACAGTCGATGACGTGAGGACCCTCGAAAGAATTTGCGAATTTGAAAATAGTTTGAAGGGGGTTGATATTTTAATCACGTCGCAATGGCCGAAAGGAGTCTCGAAATACGTTATGCAACCGGTAAAAAGTGATTTCCGGCATCGAAATGTGTGATTTTTCTGATTTTTCTGATTTTTTTTATTTTTTAGCAAAGAAATGTGGAGGAAAATGCGTCGCAGTTGATATCGCAGTTGGCTCGGCTCGTTAAACCGCGGTACCATTTCTGCGGGCTGGAAAATGTGCATTACGAGCGATTGCCGTACCGGAATCACAGGATTTTGTCGGAGAGTGCAAGACACGTGACGAGGTTTCTGAGTTTAGCTAAAGTTGGCAATTCGCAGAAACAAAAAGTAGAAATTTGTTTGAATTTTTTGTGGATTTTGGACGTGAATTTTTGTTTTGTGTTTTAGTGGCTTTATGCGTTTTCTATATCGGCAATGAGTTCGATGAATAATTCGGAGTTGGTCAAGCAACCGTTGGATGTTACGGAGAGTCCTTACAGCGTGCAAGCTCTACCTGAAGATGAAAAATCACTCGCTCAAGTGCGTTTTTACATCTGAAAATGACAAGAACGTGGAGTTTTTGATGCAAAAATGAATTTTTTGAGTGAAAATTTCAAATTTTTACATGGAAAATTGAATTTTTCGATGCAAAAATGAAATTTTAAGTGAAAACATTTAGTTTTCGATGTAAAAATGAATTTTTTAGGTCTGAAAATGACAATAACGTGCAGTTTTTGATGCAAAACTGAGTTTTTAAGTGAAAACATTAAGTTTTTATAGGGAAAATTTGAAATTTTTAAGTCTAAAAATGACAAATTTCTTTTGTTTTTAATTAAAGGAGAAACCTGTTCAGTATTTTTACGATATGGATGCATCAAATACTGGTAAAAGACGTCCTGACAACCAGAATTTTCACTCGAAAAGACAAAAGCAATGGAAACCAGGTGAGAGATAAATCAATTTTTGATCAATTATTTTTTGTTTATTTTATTTTATTTTCTATTTTTAGCTCAACCGACGGGTCCCTGCTGGTTTTGCCTGGGAAGCCCGGATGTAGAAAAACACCTGGTGGTCAGCATTGGCAACGATGTAGAGTAAAATAATAAACAATAAAAATGTCAATTTTTCAATTTTTTTTTTTCTTCAATTTTTGTTTAGATTTATTTAACTCTTCCCAAAGGCGGTTTGGTGAGTGACCACGTGCTCATCTGTCCGATCGCTCATTTCGCAGCGACCGTCGATTTGTCACCGGAAGCGATGGCGGAAGTGAACAAATTTAAAAACGCGCTCAGGAAATTTTACGATTCGCAGCAGAAAATTCCAATTTTCTTCGAAAGGAATTTCCGAACGCAACATTTCCAAATACAAGTAAGTTATTGCATTTCAATGGGAAATGTTGTTAGTGTGTTTGTGTCATTTGTTGTTTTTTTGTTTTTTTTTTCATCTTCAGGTTGTTCCCGTTGCTAGAAAATTTGAAAATAAAATCCTAGCGGCGTTTAAACGATGCGCCGAACAAAACGACCTCAAATTGCAAACAATGCCGGACTCGACGGAGTTGGTAATTGCACTTTGATAGCGCAAAATGAAATTTTGTCGTCTAGAATGGACAATTTTTCGTCTAAAATGGATAATTTTTCATCAAAATAGACAATTTTTCGTCTATAATAGACAATTTTCCACCTATTTTGGTGCATTTCTGCACTGCACTTTAAAAAAGCATTTTATTGCATAAAAATGAAATAAATTGTCCTTAATTCTTTTTCTAGGACATTCCGTCAGGTGTCGCTTACTTTTACGCCGAAATCCCGAGCGGCGAACGACTCCTTCACCTCATAAACAAACGTTTCCCGCTACAATTCGGACGGTACGTATTATGCAACGAAATCGCGTTAAGAGCCATTCTCATTCTCGTTCGATTGCAGCGAAGTGGTCGCATCTCCGGACCTGCTCGACATCCCCGACAAAGTGGACTGGAAGAAATGCCCGCACGAATTCGCGCAAGAGAAACAAACGGCGCAGCAATTCAAGAAAAACTTTGCGCCTTTTGATTTCACCGTTTAATCGCATCTCATCTCATCTAAACGCAAACGCTAACGCTAAAATAAACACAAATAAACAAACTACTTTTGTTTCGAACGAATTTCATCACTTCTTCACTTCTTCACGGCCAATGGCCTCTTGCTCGACGGCTGCGGTAGTCTCATGTTTCGCATTTCGATTTCGTAGTGGGCGTACGAATATTTCTCGTGTTGGTAATACTCCGGGACCACGTACGATTTACCGTCGCTCGGGCGCGCCGGTTTGACTTGCAATCCGGGCGGAATAATCGCTTTTCCGTCTAAAAATGAAGAAAAAACAGCTCAAACAATCGATTTTCGTGCTTTTAAACGTGTCAATGGTCAATTTCGTTGACTTTAATGACAATTTTATTGATTTTGGAGGTGCAAACAATCAATTTTCTTGATTTTATCAGTATAAATGATCAATTTTCGACGATTTAGTCGATTTCCGGGCGTAAAAATTCAATTTTCCTTCATTTTATCAGCATAAATGATCAATTTTCGACGATTTAGTCGACTTTCAGGCGTAAAAATTCAATTTTTCTTCAGTATAGTGGGTTTCTGAGGTGGAGCAGTTCGATTCGGTTGCTTGAATGGCGTTTTATTCGACGGTTGGGGCATTCTCATGTCTTTCATGTGGGTTTGAAGGTCGCAAAACGAGAACTTGTTGTGCTGGTAATATTCGGGACAAATGTACGACTTTCCATCACTAGGTCGAGGAAGTGCGACTGGAGAACCACCGCCTTCAGCACCAACATTACCTTCATTTAGCGGTATTGAGGCTGAAATAATTCACATTTTTGCCTTCCAAAAGGTTCCGCAAATTTGCTTCCAACCATTAACAATTTAAAGTAAAAAAATCATAAAATCATACAACTCACGCTGTGCAGTCTTTTTAGGCTTTAAGTTTTGCTTATTCACGTTGTTCCCACCTCGGTTTTCAATTGAAATCGGGGCAGGTTGTGGGGAATGAGTAGGCATGACAATCATAGTCTTTTTCATCGACATTTTCTTACCAGAACTGAAATTTAATTTCCAAAACGGAGAAGTGCGTGCGCCATTAAGTGCGCCGACTCCCTGAAATTGTTTAATTCGCATTAAAAATAAGTTATCTACTCGAATTTGTTCGATTTGTACCTTTTTGAGTGGAAATCTAGACATAACCGAAACGAACACCTCCATCTTTTATTATTATTATTTTTAGTATTCTACTCGACACAACGGCGCTTTAGTTAAATGTTCTCTTTCTATGCTAGTTGTGGCCGCAAACTGGACTGGCAACCGAAGCATTCGACTAGCGGGAGAATCTCCAATCACTAATACAAGTCGGAAGTGAGCCTCGTTCTCGTCGCTTGAAAATTTTTTCGCAGCAACGCGGTCGTTATGGCGGATCAGGTGGGTCGCTAGTGTACAATTTAGAAAGGGATTTTCGTGCGAAATGTTGTAAATCGTGCGTAGTTTAAGCGGGTAAACGTATTAAAAGGGTTTAAGCGTGCCGAGATACGCAAGTCCGGTGGAAAAAGCGTTTCCTTTTGTCGTTGCTCGTTAGGCCTAATTTGTCATGCCACATGGCAGCTAACACGAGTTTGCATTGCAAGTGGATCTAATTTTGCTTTTCTTGTTGCAGAATGAGCGCGCCTTTCAGAAGCAGCCGACGATATTCTTAAACCGTAAGAAGACTTTAGCGAAAAAGAAAAAATCGCTTCGTTATGTGAGAAACGTCGGATTGGGATTCAAGACCCCCAGAGAGGTGAGAAATGGAAAAAAATTGGAAAAAATGAATGTTCCCGCGAAATTCGCGTTTGAATATTGAAAAAAAGATGATGAAAAATTGTCACGACGGTCTTCTGATGAGACGTGACTGATAACAACATTCTAAACCCAAATTTTTCTGAAATTGACATTTTTTTTGAATTTTTTTTGAACTTTTTTCGATGGAAAATTAATTGATTTGGACAATGTTTTACTTTTTCAGGCAATTGAGGGAACGTACATTGATAAGAAATGTCCGTTTACCGGCGACATCAGCATCAGAGGTCGAATTTTAACTGGAATAGTGCAGAAAATGAAAATGCAGAGAACAATAGTGATCAGACGAGACTATTTGCACTACGTCAAGAAGTATAATCGATTTGAAAAAAGACATAAAAATATGTCTGTTCATCTTTCGCCCTGTTTCAGGTGCGGATCGGATTTTAATTTTTAATTTGAGTTTTTGCGCTTTTTAGTGTTGTAATTTTTTGCTTTTTTTGTTTTTGTTTTAGGGATGTAAAAATTGGGGATGTAGTAACAGTAGGAGAGTGTCGTCCGTTGAGCAAAACAGTACGATTTAATGTCCTTAAAGTCACTAAAGGACCCGGTTCAAAAAAACAATTTCAAAAGTTTTAAATTTACTGTTTTCAAATGTGAAATCCAGATTTTTTTCGCTAATAAAAGGATTATGTGAAGCTATTTGTTGTTTTGATTGAGATATATAATGAAATGCATCGTTTGAGCGATGAGAAAAGCGGTTTTGAACACTGGTAAGTTCTAAGCCTACAAAGTACGACAATGGCGGCTGGTGGTTAGAGCGCGGCATTGTGCTGCTGCTAGCTCGAACAATTGATTTAGTTATTTATTGTTGGTATTCTTCGTAGAATTTATCATTTTTCAAACGTGATATTAATAAAGTGGTTTTAACAATTAGGGGATGAGCGAGTGAAGTTAAATTCAAAAGAAACATTGTGATGGTCGAGCAAAATGGCGGCCATAGCTTAGAGTGCGGGATCATCCTGGTGCGAGCCGAAGCACCGAACAGCTAATAAAATTACAAATTCAAATTATTTTTCTAAGACAAAAATAATTTTGAATTTAAGTTTAAAAATTTTCTCTGTTTACTTTTGGCATTTTTATTAGTTGTTTTTAAAAAAGAAAAAGAAAAAAATAAGTTGCGATGGCCGGGAATCGAACCCGGGTCAACTGCTTGGAAGGCAGCTATGCTTACCACTATACCACCATCGCGTGTGAGACTTTCGTGTTATAACTTAATTTGAAGAAAATGGACCATTATGTTTTATTTAATTAAATAAGCCGATGGACGAAATAAAAATGTTCCGTTTGATGAAAATGTTGCGAAAGTTGTCGAAACCAAGAACGAATAAAAAGTTTATGAATGAACAAAGTTGCCACTAGGTGTTTTGAAACCATCACAAAATGGCGGACAATAGTTCTGGTAAGTGCCAGTTTTATCTGGTCAAAGTTTAGTTTAAATTTGGGGTGAAAAGAAAAAGAAACCGGCGACTGGCTGTTGTATAGACGACGCGGTGCATTTATTTAGACGAAGCGATTGGCTCGGCGGTGAAACGAGTGTTTTATTGCGACTACTGCGTAGTCATAACATGATGGTAGTGAAACGTATGTATTTGACATGACGACAAAAACACGCACATTTCGCCTAAACTACACATAACTATCGACGTTTCATATCACTACTGATCACACCTGTCTGAAAAAACCCAACTTTGGTGACCGTGATGGCGAAAAACGAAAAAAATGATGAAAAACGGTCATTTAGCAAAATGACGCTTTCCATCATTCATTTATCACAATCATTTGATCATTTAATTCAAATAAACGCGAAAACTCGTTAATTAATCGATTCCTTTGTTTGAATTACAGAACCATCGAGTCAAGATCACCAATCTGACCAGGTAAATATGAAATAATATTTCTTTGACGATTTGACGAGTGTTAAATCTGTTTTTTTTTTTTTGCAGTGTACGTCCGACGTGTTCACGTCATCCGACAACAGCGAAAGTAACTTGGGAGGTAAAGAAACGTGGAAGTGTGTAGCCAACGAATGTGATTTGTTGTTGCTTTTTCATTAAAGATTTTGATTCAAACAGCGAGAGTGATTTAAATAAATCATGCTCAAACATGAATCAGACATTTGCATCCAGATCAGGTGGTATTTTGTTAGCTAATAACCCTTTTGCGGCTAAAACGAGCGGCGCTGCAACCAAAAGTGTGGCAGACAGCACCGTGAACAAGGGTAGGGAGCGATGGATTTTGATTAATTGATGTTTTTTTCTGCACGTCGTGTTGCGGTGTAGAGGGAAGACCGATCGTGGCGCCGGCGACCTTCACTCCGATCCGAATCAACCCCGATCTGGACGCGGTTCGCACGGGAAACTGCTCGAGCAGTTCGTTTAAATTGAAGCCGGCCGTGCTGACGAACCCGTTTGCCAAATGCGACAGCGGATCGTCAGGTAGAAGACGAAGAATAAAATGAAAGAAATAGGCCTGTGTGATATTGCGAATCTCGCAAAACTGCTTTTTGGTGACATTTTGTGCAGAAAAGAGCCCAAAACGTCCCCAAACAGCTGAAAAACCGCAAAATTGCAATGCTTTGGGCATTTTTCGGCTTTTTTTGACGTTTCGGTTACGTTTCGCACCAAAAAGCCGAATTTGTGTTACTTTTCAGCTTTTTGGTTACGTTTTGGGCATTTTTTAGATTTCGATTCGGAAAAACTGTCCAAAACAATGACCGAAACGTCACAAAAGAGCCGAAAATTGCCCAAAATATTGTGAAAACATTGAACAAATAATCGCACAGGCCTAGAAGGAAAGAAAGAAAGAAAGAAAAATGGATTTATTTTTTTTTTTATTGGATGTGTTTTTTATTTTTATTTTTATTTTTAGTGGAGCGACAGGAAGTGTCTACGTCCGATGAGATGGCCCTGGATAGTAGTTACGGGAAGAAGGCGGCGTGCACGGCGGCTCACAACAAACACAACCATCACCACTTGGTGAATTCGGGGGAGAACCATCAACACCATCAAGTGTCTACGACGAATTCGAGTTCGAGCGTGACGAGTCAGACGTCGGTTGCGGTCAATTCGGTGAATTCGGGCATTCCGCGCGCGATTGTGACGCCGGCCGACGCCAGTTTCGTCTTCGGCCAGAATATGAATGAAAGGGTTACGGTAATTTAAAGTGTTGTAAATTGTTCGTGTTCATTTGTCACAACTTTTCGATAAATTTATATAATTATTTTGGTCAATTTATGTCGAAATTGTGGTGAATTGTGGTGAATTGATGTAGTCAATTGATGTAGTCAATTGATGTAGTCAATTGATGTAGTCAAAATGTTTGATCAATTTTTGTTTGTTTTAATTGCGCAGAACGTTTGTAATAATTCTCAAAACTCGTCGAGCAGCAACGGCAACCTCCTGCTACCATCGTTCGGCGGCTCGCCCGAGCTGGCGGAACCAGAGCCACTGCGGGGGCGCGAGGAGAAAGTGGCGGTGAACGGCGAGGCGGGCAAATCGAGCAAGGCGAGCAAGGCGAAATCCCTTCACGAGTCGGCTCTCGAGTACGAATCTCGCAAGGTTAAGCGCACCTACGACGAAGTTTTGGTGGTGACGGGCGAAGAGGAGGAGTCGAACGTGCTGCAGGTCAACTGCAAACTCTTCACTTTTGACCAGAAGAACTCTTCGTGGGTGGAGCGTGGTCGCGGGCTCCTGCGACTCAACGACAAGGACGAGTCGGCGGCCGAAGGAGCCCTGCAATCACGACTCGTCATGCGCACTCAGGGCAGTTTGCGCGTGGTGCTCAACACCAAGGTGTGGGCCGGGATGGCTATCGAGCAGCCCAGTCAGCGCAGCGTCCGCCTCACTGCCATGGACGGCGACGGCGTCAAAGTTTTCTTAGTCATGGTCAGTCAAATTGTTGGGCCTTTGTGTTTTCGACGAATAAGCGTGAAATTTGTGTTTTTGTGTTTTAGGCGAGTGCCAAGGACGCTGAGCAGTTGTTCAACGCTCTCAATTGGCGGGTGAAGACGCTCAAGTCGGTGGAGGAACAGAACCAACTGCAGGACCGGTTTCCGGATGCCGGGTGCGGGGTGGCCGCCAACTCGGAGGACGCGCTTCATTGTCAGCCATCTACGACCACGTCCGACGACAGTAGCTCGTCGCCCAAGCGGCGGAGGGTCAACGAACCCGATAATCTATTGGACGAGGACGAGGACGATGATGATGACAGCAACAGCAGCGAGTTCGGCACGAACATTCAAGACACGTCCATCGATTCAACGAGCAGGAATAAAAGTCACACTTTCGAAGGTGATTGATTGATTGATTGATTGATTGCAAATTATACTTGCAGGATCTCGGTTGTTTTAAAATCTCTGTTTTTTCGAGACGAAATCGAGAAAACTTGAAAAAAATTTGGCAAAATGTGAAATAATTTAAAATAAATTCGACAAAATTCAAGAAAACTTTCTCGTAATGGAATCTCGTTTTGCCGAGACCGAGATCTGGAAGTATAATTGCAAATGTTGAAATATTAAAATGTGAAGTTTGTTCATTTCTTCGGCAGCTGACAGCGGGAATTTGTCCTCGTCTTCCTTGTAAACGCCGCGGCCTTTTTCAAACACAAAACTTTTCTTCTTTTTTGTTTCGGAAGTGAAATCGTTATTTCTTTTTCGTCACAACTGTGGATGATGAGTCATAACAACAACAACAACAACAACTTTAAATAAACCCATTTGTACCCTTAAAAATTGTTGCAGAAAATAAATTAATGGTCAGTTTGTATAAAATGAACAATTTTTGTGTACATATATTTTGTTTTCCTCTTTTTCTTTATTATTTTTATTATTTTTATTATTATTATTATTATTATTATTATTATTTTAAGTTATGCGGGCGGGTATTTCTACTGGCGTGATTGGGAATTATAATTCAATCGATCGATCGATTCTCGTTTTGTGTGTAGCAAATTTCATGTATGACTGAATGGTGAAACTCCAAAGATGAATAAATCATTGACCAATTATTTGTTGGCGTGAGTTTATTTCGTTGGATCCATTAAGCGGTCGTATTCGCGTTGATCAGTCAGCATTTTGCGGTAAACTTGGTATTTGCAGTGGTGGAAACTGAGGGAAACGGTTTGTTACAAGTTTTTGCGTTTTGGTTTTGGTTTTGTTTTTGCTTACGATTTGGTTTCGTTGTGGGGGAATGTGACGTGGCCTTCGCCGCCCATTTGGTTCATGGCGTTTTCTAGGGTGGAAAATTCGCCCGATGCGACGGCACCGAGCATCGCGGAGCCTAGTAACACCGATTCGGGTTCGTTGGGTGTGACTACTGGTAGGCCAGTTACGTCCGCGTGGGTTGTCACGTATAGGTCGTTTTTAGCGAGGCCGCCACACATTAGAACGCAGCGGAAGGAATGACCGGCACTTTCCATGGCAGAGATTATTTGTTTGGTGGAATACTGAAAATCGTACGTAGATGCATTTCTCGACATTTCGTGCGAATAGTTCAATTTCTCACTAAATTTCACGCAAAATATTCACATTTTCAATCAAATTTCACTGAAAAATTGAAATTTCCAACAAATCATAATCAAATTTCACAGAAAAATTTCAAAATTTCAACAAATTTCACCCAGAAAATTGAAATTTCCAACAAATCATAATCAAATTCCACCGAAAAAATTCAAACTTTCAACCAATCTCACTTTCTTGTTAGCCGATAAAAAGAAAAGAAACTTACAGCCAATGCTTGTACCGTCGCCAAGTAATAAACCGCTAAATCCCGCAAGCTCGAATTAAGCGTTAAACCGCAGACCTACGATTGATCACAAACACAAACACAAACTTAATCAACCTCAACAACTTATACCCAATTGCAACCTACGAGTAAGTCTTATTACCATTCCTTTGAGAGACGAATCCGCCAATGGCGAGCGATTCCCATGAAAATCAGGATAAACGTGAAAATCCTTAGTCAAATGCGCAACACTAGCCACATTTTCTTCTCGCTGCACCTCCACTAACAATCCATTCAATTCTCTATAGACCAACTCGAGGTCCCGCATCGATGCGGCTCTTCGAGCAAACGACGGATGCGACGTGACAATATGATCTAACTGTTAACAAAACAAACTCAACTTGCATTCATTCAATTCAATTCAATTCAATTCAATTCAATTCAATTATTCGTCAAAATTACTAATTTGCCGGTGACGCTTTGGCCGCCTTCGTTCGTCCAAAATTTCGGAACCAAAACCGAGAAATACGGACCCCAAACACCGGGCACGAATTTCGCGTTTCGCGATACCTAAAATGTTAATCAAAATTTTAGCAAAATATTAGCAGGCGCAGGCTGTGCTAACTTGCCGCAATGTGGCAGGTGGACGTGCCGCAGATTATGGCTAGTTTGGATGACACGTCTTGGACGTGGAGATCGACCCCGGGATGACAAGCGAGTAAACCTAAAGCGCCGGCGTACGCGTCGATTAGTGATGCTCCGACGGCAACTGGTTCATTTAAGCCGAGTTCTCGAGCTGCTGTTGGGGTTAAACCTGAGCCGCATGCTTTTCCTGGCTCTGAAATGGCAAGAAATTGGTATTTATGACGAAATAGCAAATTAGCATCTCACCTAAGCCATCCATATCGCGCACGACATCGTCCAAACCAATTTCTGCCCACATAACTAGATCCCAACCGACATTTCCGACATTTCCGTCACCCGAAAACAACCACTTGCAAGTGATGGAACACAACGACCTGTGCAAATTGCAAATCAATTCATTCATTAGACCAGGGCTTCCCAACGGCGATCGTTCACTTTAGCCATTTTGTTTTAGCGAAATCACTTTAGGTTTGATTTTTTGATTTTTGTATAGAATTTTGATATTTCGCTAAAGTTTTTAATTTTTCGGGGGAAATTTTGTCATTTTTCGGATGAAGATTTTGGTTTTATTTGTAGAAATTTTTTATATTTTTGGGAAAAATGTTTAATTTTTATGGATTTTTGGGGTTGGATTTTGTGATTTTGTGATTTTTGAAGGGAATTTTGATAATTCGCTAAAGTTTTTAATTTTTCGGGGGAAATTTTTCATTTTTTGAATGGAATTTTTGGTTTTATTTGTGGAAATGTCGATAATTTTGGGGAAAATGTTACTTTTTATGGATTTTTGGTGTTGGATTTTGTGATTTTGTGATGTTTTTACTGGAATTTTTGGAGATTTTTAATTTTTTTGGATTCTTGGTGTTTGAACCATATTGTACTCTACTAACAGGTTCCACTATCTTAAAAAGATTGGGAAACTTTGCATTAGAAAATGGCAAAATCGCAATTTCATCACAATTTGACGATACTAACCGAGTCGTTGAATTCGTAGCTCGCCACGTCAAGTAATCGGCTAAATCCATAAAATAGCCGGCACTTTGCCACCAACTTTTCGGCATATTTTCCTTGAGCCAGAGCAATTTCGGCGGCTGCATTTCCAGCGATATTTTCCCCCCGACCGATTTGAGGAGATCGAAATTTTTCGAGTTAATAAAATCGGCTTGTTTCGCCGCACGATGATCCATCCACATAACGACATTTTGAACCGGTTCGACATCATCCTTTTTTAAATTCAACGATAACGGATTGAAATTCTTGTCCAAAACAACCAGCGAACATGTCGCGTCGAATCCGATGCCATCGATACGAGATTTATCTATTTCCGAGATGGAAATTACTTCCTGGAAAGTTAAATATTGAATTATTAGAACGTCGGTGGTTATTTATGGTTTTATACTTTGCACGATGCGCAACAAGCTTCCCAAATGTTCGCCGATGATTGTTGGTAAAAGTTGTCGCTAGGACTCCATATTTGGATGGGTCGAACCGCGACGCTTTTTACCGTCCCGTTCGAATCGACGAGTGCGCATCGAACACTTTGAGTTCCAACATCAATTCCTAGGAAATATTTCACCATTTTAACGCGGCAAATAATAAAGATGATTTATAAAGCGTAGTAAAGTGAGATGGCAGTTTATCTTTCCTTATCTCGATTTTTAATTACCATAAAAAAAAAGACACTGGTTTTATAATTCACTTCCCTGCATGACAAATATGCAAAAATCACAAAACGGAATTAAAAATAAAAAATAGACAAAATTATCTTTTATCATTGGTTAAAAATTCAATTCCTCTTTTTTTTTCTCACCAAAAAATCCCCTTCTTTCGGATCAAGAGTCCGTTTCCTTTTATTTTTCCACAGGTGGGATCGGCCTGTCAATTTCAAAGAAAACATTGGAACCACCCGACTCGTACACGATAAGTAATGACGTCAAGTATTCTCAATTTTAACTTTCTCCAGTGATATTATTGAACGTCATCGACTCATTCTCCCCCATCCATACCTCATAATGCGTCGTCACGTGACTCGTGCGTGTATTTATACCGGCGAATTATCGAAAACGTGAGGAGTTGAATCGCGTACCGTGGTCCCTTTGTCCGAACCATTCTTTGTCGCAAAAACCCACTCATAGCAATTACCTAGGTGAGCATATCGCATTGAATCAAATGTATTAGTTTCCTCAATTGTCTTCGCTGAAGATAATTGAATTCAATTCCAATTTCAATTTCGTCACATAATTGCGAGTTACCACATCAATGCCTGCTCGCAAATGACGTAGCATGAATTGTGGAATGACATTGAGGCATTTTCTTTGCATTTTTGTCTTAGAAAAATGAGTTCCAAGTTGCCCCAACTGGCGAAACCCGCCCCGGATTTCTGCGGCACCGCCGTCGTGAATGGGGAATTCAAGGAAATCAAATTGTCAGACTACAAAGGAAAATATTTGGTTTTCTTCTTCTACCCGTTGGATTTGTACGTAGAAATGGTGTCAAATGGTTTTAAATGATGTAAAATGGTGTAAAATGATTGATTTTGTTCAGCACTTTCGTTTGTCCGACCGAAATCATCGCTTTCAGCGACCGGGCCGACGAGTTCCGGCAGATGAACTGCGAAGTTGTGGCGTGTTCGACGGACAGTCATTTCAGTCACTTGGCGTGGTAAGGATTTTGGTCTCGATTTGTGATTGGTTGATATCAGCTTGTTGATTGTTGCAGGGTGAATACTTCGAGGAAGGAAGGGGGTTTAGGTGTGATGAATATTCCGCTTTTGGCCGATAAGTGCGGGCAGATCGCGCGGGACTACGGCATTTATATTGACGATGATGGAATTGCTTTCAGGTGCTTTGGCGTTTTTACATGAATTGCACAGCTGTTGTTTACATGATTGCGTTTGCAGAGGTTTGTTTATTATCGATGATAAAGGACGATTGCGGCAAATCACCGTGAATGATCTGCCGGTTGGGAGGTCGGTTGATGAGACGATACGATTGGTTCAAGCATTCCAGTTCACGGATAAAAACGGCGAAGGTAAATACGACGAAATGGTGTACTTCTTGCGAACTTGACATGTCAACAAGTTTGACTTGCCAAAAAAGCAATACCCACGTTTAAAATACAATTTCAAATTCAAATATCAAAAATCCCATTCAAAATGCACTTATCGCGTACCGCAGGTTGGGAACCCCTGATTTATGGCGTGGTAATGAAATACGGTATTGGTTGAAAAAGAAAAGTATAAAATTTTATTTCTTTCATTTTCTTCCTGTTGCGTAATAAGGAAGAAAATGTACTTTCCAATGAGTGTACTTTAATTTGTTCGCGCATAATTTTGTTTTAATTTTGCACTTAGTTTGTCCCGCCGGCTGGAAACCAGGAAAAGAGACGATGAAGCCAGATCCCACACTGAGCAAAGAATATTTCGCCAAGCAAGCATAGACAACAACAACACCACATTCAATTTCATTCAATGTCAATGTATACGTAGCTAGTAAACCAAAATGTTGTTAATTAAAGCAAATAACTGAATCTCAAAGAACCAAGTTTGTTTAGACATTTTTAATTCGCGTTTCTTTCATAGAACAAATTACATACCACACATACAATGGCCCCAAGAGTCAACAAATTTAATCCTTTTATTTTTTTTTTTTAATTCTTTTTAATTTCCACTATATTCATCTAAACAACAGACCTGCTGGGAAAATTATCACAGTTAAGAAAACCAACACCAAGTTCGCAGAAAAAGAGGAAAATGAAATTTTTTTTTTTTAAAAAAAAAACAACTTTCTCATCGTCAAACATTCGAATTCATCAAAATTTAAACATAAATCACAATTGGAGCCTAAAGATCACGGTTAACCCTTTAAGTACACCCTTTTTTTCACTTTTTTTTATTTTAAAAAAATAAATGGCACATTAAAAATCATCGCAATTAATTAAAGCTCGAACATAAAAGTACAAGAATTTGACTTTCTCCTCAAATTTAGGCCCAATAACATTAATGTCTACTCTAAATCTAACTTTTTATTCACTTTTCAACCATTATTAATACATTTTTCCTCGTAGTTTTGTTTTATTTTATTTTATTTTATTTTATTTATTTAACAGTTTTTTTTCTTTTTTTGTTAACAACGCACATCTAACACAAGGCGCATCCAGCGGGTCATTGAAAAAAGCGTTTTACACCGTTCTAAATGACCAAATAGACGCGTCTACAGTCAACAAGAGGAAGGATCCGAGGCCAAAATCGACAAAAACAATTGAAAAATTAAAAAAAATTAATTAAATTCGACATCGTCGGAAACAGTTTTTCGCGTTTTTCACGACGTGCGCGGATAAGGCACTTGTCAAAAACCAACAGACAGTGGGACACAAATTCACGAGGATGAATGAACATTTTACAAATAGCCGAAACAAATTCCCAAAAAAATCAAGAAAAAAACAAACAAAACAGTTTTGTCTCAAAAATCAAGAAAAGAAATCAACTTTTCGGTTAAATATTAACGTTACCCAACTATGAATGACATTTACTTCGAGCTATTTGATTCGCCCAACAAAAACAACAAAGAACGCAACAAAAACACGGGCAGTAGACATCGTTTCGTTTCGTTTTCGAGCACACAACGCACGCTAAGGACACACGTCTTGTCTTTTCCCTTTCTTTTCTTTTCTTTTCTTTCCCTCGCCTTCGTTCAATTTAAGGTGCTGGGACAAGTTTTCATGTAAATTGACCGCAATGGGGAACCGGTCCAAATTCGTTTTAATTATTAGATATTTACTTGGCGATTTTTGTTTTTTCTGTTTTTTATTGAAGGCCCACCCCACCCCCACTCCCTTCCCCCCTTCCCGATTTGTGGGTTCCGAGGTGCTTGATTTAAATCCCCGATGTGAAAGACATCATGTCTCGCTCTCACGGGTCTGAAATTTCAATTTTTTTCCTTTTTTAGTTCGTTGTTTTGGTTGATTTGTAATGGTTTTCTTTTTTTTTTTTTTTTGGTTTTAGTCTCACCAGACTGCAGTTTCAAACGCCGTAATGCAAGCCTAGTCTCTCTTTCAGAACTGGCGGGAATTGGTCGGCAAACCGTCGCCAGTTTTCATCTCCTAGTTGCTCCTTGAATCCGTGAAGTATCTGCAATTTGACAGCTTTTAATGTTTTTTTCACTAAATAAATTCACGTTTTCCCAAACTAAAATTATCAAAATTCAATTTTTTTTTCCAAGTTAAATTAGTAAAAATTCAATTTTTCCAGTTAATTTCATAAAAATTCAACTGTTTTCAAGTTAAAAATCATTCAAGTTAAATTTGTAAAAATCGAATTTTTCCAGTTAATATTACAAAATTTAATTTTTTTCCGAAGTTAAAAATTGTAGAAATTGAATTTTTCCAGTTAAAATTATAAAAATCCAATTTTTTTCAAGTTAAATTGTTAAAAATTCAATTATTTGTCAGTTAAAATTGATAAAATTGAATTTTTCCAGTTAAAATTTATAAAAATCCAATTTTGTTCAAGTTAAAAATTATAAAAATTCAATTTTTTTCCAGTTAAAAAGATAATAAATCAATGTTTTATGTGTTTTTTTTCCTTTACTTTATGAAACATGTCTTTCAAATCAGCCTTTGGATCGGACCACGAAGCCACAGCGTCGCAGAAAAAGATAAAATCGTGCACGACACCAGCCGGATTGACGCTAATCATGCTGCAAATGCCCCGGAACGCCGAATCCTTCTCTTCGTTGTCGCGAATATTTCTCAACGAGGTGCACCTGAATCGTGTCACAAAATCAACCGTTAAAAACCCAACTCTACCTCGCAAAACAACTGCAATCAAAACCTCCAGTCTCTCTCTCTCTCTCTCTTTCTCTCACTTCCATCGAACGAGGCAAACTCATTCCAAATTCCGCACTTACCTCAACTAACTAGCCACAAATTCCAATACTTCCGGAATGAGTGTGCCCCAAATTCAAAGGGAAAATAATACATTTCCTTCTCTATTTTGTACCTCGAATAATTTTTAATTTTTATTTTTAAATTTTGGGTCAAATTTTAACTCAAATAATAATAATCATAATCATAATAATAATAATAATAATAAACAAAGCCATTCCCACTACGTTACTAACCATGCCGATTAACTAAATTGAATTTTTTAAATAAATTACAAACTAAAATTAAATTTTTCAGCCAAAACAATTCGGGAAAATTATAAGAAATGTTAGACACTTGGCGACAATCAATTTTAGAAATATCTCGACTTTCCACGCCATTAGGATGTTTAACCGGGCATCAAATAGTCAAAAAGTGATCTCTGGATCAAAAAACCAAATCCAAAACTAGAAAAACCAATCACTCATATGATAAATGGATAAATGAACAATTGAACGCAAATAGCCATCTATTGCTCGTTTGAAGAATGTTCTATGCCCGTCGCTGCTTGCAGCAGCAGTTACCTTTGCCGCTGCACTTTTATTTGACGTGCGGTTGAAATGTCGGCCCGTTCATTTGAAGCCCGGTTAATCGTCACCAAACCAATATTAATTACGCATTTCTGCGTTGTGGGGTGGCCAAAATGTTTTCTTGCAAAATATTTCTAAAAAAAATATTTTTTTTTTGAGTTGAAAATCTGCCAAGTGTCTAAAATTAATAAACCAAACTGTTGTTAATAAAAGGTGGTGGGGAAAAATGTATGAAAAATGAACGGTAAAACAATAATAATAATAATAAATAATTTTTTTTTTTAAATAAAAATAAAAATAAATAAATAATAATAAAAAAAAATAGTAAAAAAAAAAAGGATAAATAAATTTACACACCACTGTCGTATAAACTGCTGTAACATAGGGGCCACTTCTTGCGGGCAAACGAAACCAAGGCGACCAATTGTAATGGCTATGTAACCAAGGAGTTGGTACAAGACGAGACGGAACGGGGAGCAAATAATGGGAGAAAAAAAAAACAAAGATAGAGACAAATCATAAACAAAAATTAAATATCCCAAAAAACTAATAAAAAAAATAAAAAAATTAGTCAACAAAAACGCTCCAAATTAAATACGACACAACCCCCGCTGCAACGAATCGATAAAACGGAATTTTTGTATCGTTTTACGTGTCGTTTCGTCTTATTTTCCTATTATAACGCGTTTTGTGGGTTCGGTGGAGCGGGGTTGTGCCGTAACGGTGATAAAAGCCTATAGAAATCAATCAGCAACACTGTTTTCTTCGAAACATCAAGTTTTCTTCACAAAAAAACTAGGAAATAATAGAAATAAATAAATAAACAAATTATAATACGTTTCCCATTTTTTTTTTCTAGTTCAAATAATTGCCGCCAGTGTGAGCCGCTTGCAAAAACAAAACCATTAGAAAAGAAAAGAACAACACTAATTCAAAATTAGTTCAACTAAAACGAAAAAATAACGAAAAAAGTAATATAAAACAAATTAATCTTCACGAGGGGTTTTGTGATTGAGTAAAACCATCACCTGTGTTTTCCAGCAACGTTTTCGGCGTGTTCGGTCGATTGATGATGTTAATCAATTGCGTTAACACGTGCGGAATATACGGCTTCATGTCCGGGCCTAACACAAAACAATTCTTTACTTCAATACTTCAATTTCGACATTTTTCACTTTTTCGTTTACCTAATTTAATCGAAATTTCACCTATCGCCCACGTGGCGTTATTGCACACCGAAATAAACTCGGGGTTCAAATTTTGACCTAAAATCGGAAGAAAATCCGCTGAAAGTTCAAAAAATGACAAAAAATTAGTCAAAAATGTTAAGAGAATCATCAATTTCTAGTAAATATTCGGTGAATCAGACAGTACGAATACTAAAATATCACGGAATGTAAAACATTTTCAGTAGAAGGTTAGACGATCATCATTTGGTCGAAATTCGTTTTGAAAAAAGTCAAAAAAGAGAAAAGTTACCTATACATGGTACAACGTGCTGGAAACACGCTTTGGTTAAATCGCCTAGGAGCGCGAAGGAACTTTGTCGAACTTCTGGCATCGGATCCTAAAATGAACAAAGACATGTGGGTTAGAGCAAAAGCGTTAAAGCACATGTTGGCTTTGGCCGGATTAGGCGTTAGGCCTGTTTGGTCGCCCTAGTGGCGGAATGGTGAAGCGCACCTGCATGCATTGGTATAGCAACTGCATGATGTTGCTGCCGAATACTAATCTCTCGATGTGACCGTTAAGGCCTTCGGCAAGACCACTCAACAAATCCAATGCTACAATCATGAAATCCTTATCAGGGGCTTCAAATTGTTCCGGATTCTGATTGCTGGCCTGAAATTCATAATCAAGTTCAGGAAAAATCGAAAAAAATAAAACTAATCATCATTGCAAAATCACTCAAAATCATTGAAAAGTCAATAAAAAACTAATCATTATAAAATCACTCAAAATCATTGGAAAAACAATAAAAATCATTGAAAAATCAATAAAAACCAACAAAAACAAGCAAAAAGCAATGAAAATCTCCAATAATGGGCCAAAAAATCATTGAAAAAGAGTAAAAAAGAAATGAGTAAAAATTAAATGAAAAAAAGCAAAGTGCGCGTCAAACTCAAGCGCACAGATACTTATTACTTACAATGTTTTGATTAAGTGTTTGCTCGACTAGCGACACACAACGTCTGTACACGGGCTCGCAGTACGGCAAAAACCCCGATTGGAGCGCTGTAGCAACACTAGACAGACATTCTAACAGTGGAAACAGATCCTTGTCCTCGTCTTTCAGCACGTTCCACTTCTGAATCAGAGGCGGCATCAAAAGATTTATGTAATCCTGAAACAAATCAATCAATAAAATCCATTTAAACAAATTCCATTTCCTTTTGTACCGGTTTATTCAAATGATGCCCGACCGAATCGGCCAGAGTCCCGATCGCGTCGTACAAAATCAACAAATTCTTGTGTTGGTATTTGTTGAAGGCGAACACGAGCGTTTCGAGGATGAATCCCAAGTAGGGCACCAGTTCGGTGCACGCCTCCTCCTCGAGCGTGGCGAACGCGCTGCACGCCGCCTCCTGCACCCTCTTGTTGGCGTCCAGCACGCGTTTCAGCAGCTCCGTCATCAATGGCTTCAAGTACATGTCGTGGGGTTGCGTCACCACCCAGTGCGAGTAACGACTCAGCGTCCAGCACGTGATGGATCGAACCAGAGCCTTTTTGTCCGCCAGACAACCGATTAAATAGGGGATTAGTTCCGATAGGTGCTGGATCATTCCGTTCATACATCCTACGAGACAACAACAAATCAATTAGTCCATTTCAATCAATAATTCACAGATAAAATAAAAAATTAGCCCATTAAAATCAAAATGAAATGGAAATGGAAATGAATGCAAACCTTCAGCTATGGCACCAAGTGCTAAAATTCCTGACTCCTTGATTTCCCACTCGTGGTGAAAGAGCGTCTCCTTCAAAATGGGAAGTAAAACAGGCAGCAAATCATCGTGAAAAACATTGGCCAACACGTCCAAAGCAGCCGCCGAACATTTCCCTAAAAAACATGCACAATTTATCTATTTTTTTCTTTAAAAATTTCTTCTTTTTCGTATTACTTAAATTCCAATCGGACAAGGAGCCGTCGTCGTCCAGCCCGTCCTCGGAATCGCTGCCCTCTTCGCCGTTCTCCTCGCTCGTGTGCTTCTGACTGTGCGTCTTTGATTTGTGAAATCGAGGCTTGATGTCCTCTTCGCGGTCGGGAATCATTTCGTCCAGCTCCGTGTCGCCCTTAAGTAAGATGATGTCGATCTCCGAATACTTCATGCCGCGCACGAGGATGGGGATGAGGCGCGAGAGGTGCGGCGCCAACGCCTCCTTGCACACCGGCTGCTCCGCCAACGACAGCCAGAACTCGCACGCTTCGAGCGCCACCGTGTCGTCCTGGTCTTGCGTTCGCATCAACATGTACTAAACAACAACAACAACAACAACAATTGTTACTTGTTAATTTCGTTCGCATTCGCGTCTTGTTTGTTTCGAGTTTTCTTCCGTTTTAATCGTCAGTTCGGATTAGAACGGCATAGGCATCGCTCGATCGTTATCTTCCCTTTGTGTTTTCGACCAGACCGAGTTTGCACAAGTTCAAACTCGCCTTTGGTCAGCAAGGGGCTTTACAAATAATTTCAATACCGTATTTCTCCAATTACGTAAATACGAATTGGTGCATTGTTTTTCTACCTAAATTATTTCGCAAATCCAAAGTTTGTCATCATTTTTATGTAAATGATTATTACGAGCAATTCATAATATTGCTCGTAATAATTCGATTTAAGGCATGTAAATCGAGAAATACGATACTAACGCTTGATTTCGATACTTACATCGATAATACTGTGAATGTGAGGAATGAGCCGGTCCATGCGCACTTCGAGCAACATGACTAAAGCTCGACAAACATTTTTTCGCACTTCTGGATCTTCGTCGTTCGCCAGATGAAATAAATTCTAAAACAAAAACAAAAAAAATTCATATTTCCTGCAACAAAGGAAAACAAAATCTTCACGTACCTCGAGAAACGAGTCAATGTGCGTCATCAATACTTGCGTACGACTAATAATGAATTGATTGACGCAAGCAATGGCGTGCGATCTAAACGAAAAAAAAACCACAAAAAGTCAAACCAAAATGATTTCCGAAATTCGAAATTACCTGATTTTCGGACTGGTGTGTCGAAAAAACTGTAAAAACTTGGGAATTAGAACATTCAAAGGACGATCGAGCGCGTCGCTGTCCAAAATCTCGGCCGAATCTTCGCAGATTTTCTGTAGCGCACCAAACGATCCCTAGAAAAATCGAATTAAACGTTAATCGAACGCCGATTTAATGAAAAAAGCTTGTTTCTGGACCTCGCAGACGTTGTAGTCTTGCGAATCCAGCATTTGACAAAGTCTGGGAAGTAATTCGGGCCAAGTTGCCAATTCTCCTTTGCCCGCGATCGTCGTGATCAAAATGCCGATCGTGGCTCTGATTAAGGGCGACGGGTCTCCGATGCTCGTCAGACATTCTCCTTTGATGAAATCTGTCACTTCGGCCGGGAACTTGTGAAAATGCGCTTTCACGTTGTTCTTCAAGATTAATCCGCTCAACGAGCGCGTCGGTTCATCTGCAAATTCATTTCATTTGTGAGTGTTTTGCGTTCGATTTTGTCTTTTTCTTACCTTCGGTTGTCAGTTTAGTCAGAACAAATATGAGGTAGTTGTTGAAATCGGGGTATTTGTTTAGTTCTTCTAATTTCTGAACATTTTATTAAGAAAAATCCAAAAAAATCCAAAAAAATCCAAAAAAATATTATTATTACATTTTTTTTTACATTTTCACAGCAATTTCCATTCAAAATTCATAATTTTCCATCTAAATTGATTTATTTAAAA
This sequence comes from Strigamia transsilvanica, assembly GCA_034701245.1. NCBI lineage: Eukaryota > Metazoa > Arthropoda > Chilopoda > Geophilomorpha > Linotaeniidae > Strigamia > Strigamia transsilvanica. The sequence goes on along the minus strand of JAQIXU010000061.1, from coordinate 45,774 downwards.
CGTTTTTTGTAAACAAAATTGATTTTAAAAAAAAAAAATTTGTCATAACAAAAATCAATTTTTAAAAATTTTTTTTTTTGCTCAAAAATCGACATTAGATCGTGGAAAATTGTTTCCAGCTGTGGAATTCAATTATTCGAAAGCTGAGCAAGGTAGCGGCAGGTAAAAGTGTGCAAATTTCGCATTTTTACGAGCACTCGATTAAACGAACCGCAAGTTAAAATGGCTGATTTTTTGACGGCCACCTGACTCGCTAAAATTGAAAACATTGGGCGCCCGTTGCGGGTATTTCTAAAAGGATACTTGCTGTACAGCCCTTTGAGTAGCTGTGTCTGGCGATTGGGATTCCTTTAGAAGCTGCAGAATTTGTCGAAGACCGTCTTCCTGAGGTTGCCACGCCATGGTCGCCGACTCTCGCATCTTCTCCAGCACAAACATGGCCGATGCGGAATCAGGATGCAGAATTTGGCACATTTTGATTTTGGTTCGTTTTTGTAGTAATTAATAGGTTTTGACTCAAAACAACTTCGTTTTAATTATTTGGAATGTTATCAAAAATTATTTTTTTCTTCTTAATGTCGCGAGGTCGCGAGATCCGAAAGCGCGAGGTTTGTTCCGAATCGCGGTCGCGCTGGTCGCGATCGATCAATCCGCAATGCCAATGCCAATAAAAATAAAACCGAATTTTGTGTCGTAAAAGCGATAACAACATTTTCTGATTAAATAATATCGAGGTTTGTTTCATTTCCGATAAAAACAAATTGAGTTTTAGCAATTTTAAGCATTCTTTTTGATCTGACCGGTCGCGATGTTTAAATAGATGTAAACAACAACAGTCAGCTGCAGTTTATTAAATCGATTTTATGTGTCACAATTCTAGTAAAACATGAAGAAAAATTTCGTCAAGGCGAAACAACATCCAGCGAAATTAGTCATGCCAGTGACAACGAAAAGACTTCAAATGAAACCGCGAATGGAAGAATTCAAATTGAATTTGCAGTTTCTGCCACCAGAAATTCTGCTTCAAATCTTTTCGTATTTAGAGTCGAATTTTATGATCAATACTTTGTCCGTGGTGTGTAAAGGTTTTCACAAATTAGTCAATGATAGTTACACTTGGAAATCGCGCTTACATTTGAATGTTTTGGCCGTTTTCCCGTGCATTCCAGGTTTTTTGAATTTTTGAATTTTTGAATTTTTAAAAAAAAATTAATTGTTGGTTTGTTTTTTAGTTGACGATAATTTTGATTGGAAAAAAGCAGTTTCGACTTTGGACACCGAGCATCATCGATGGAAAAATAATGGCTACAATATGAATAAATTTACGATTAAAAGTGCACATTATTCGTTCATTCACGCGATTCATTTGTTCCAAGTGATTAAAACGACGAATTCGTTGGTGGAAATGATGAAAATGATTTTTTTTTAAATTTTTTATTAGAAAGGACGAATTTGTGTGTCTGGTTCACGCGATTGTGCACTTAAATTCTGGGATTTGGACAAGTTAAAGAACCCGAAAAACGTGAATGCGACCGATGCGCTCGTGGATATTCAATTGGATGCCCACAAAGTAAACTAGTGTTGGCGAAGTTTAGGTCGAAATTGGATTGAAAAAGTCAATTTGTACGAAAATGGATTTATTTTTGTGGAACTTTCCTTTTTTTAAGGCGAAGTTTGATTTATTTTTGTAAAAATTTAATTTTTCAAGGCGAAATCGAATTTGTTTTCGTAAAAATTGACACTTTTCACGGCGAAATTAAATTAATTTTTGCCATATTTGCCATATTTGACATTTTCTAAGCACAAATTCACTTCTCCAGGGTTGGATTTGGTCAATTACATCAGCCGGTACTCAATTATGCACCGGAGGTTGGGATGCGATGCTCCACCTGTGGGAACTAGACACCGGTTGTCGACGCCTATACTCCGCAAAGTAAAATCAAAATCGACAAAAACAATCGCCGAGCATTCGGTGCAAGCCAACATTTGATTGCAGGTGCAAAGGCGCCGTGTTGTGCTCGTCGGTGCACAACAACGTGGTGGCAGCGGGAACTTACGGGCGCCGAGTAAGCACGTTCGACATGCGACGAGGAATGTTACCCGTTAAAGAGATCCTGCCGCATTCCAGGGCCGTGCTGGCCGTTTACATGGACGAAAAGCACATAATAAGCGCCAGCGAAGACGCCACCATCTCGGTTTACGACCGCGCGGCTAATAAGAGCTTGACGACCTTGGAATGTCCGAATTACGTGATGTCGATGTCGTACGGCGACGGATTTCTCTACGGCGGAGATAAACGCGGCGCTATTCATTTGTGGGACGTAACTGACAACAAATTTAAGTTTGTTCAGGTTCGGAAATGATGAAAACATTGGAAAAATTCACTTTTTTCGTTAAATTTCACCATTTTTCGTAAGATTTATTCATTTTTTCCGTTAAATTTCACCTTTTTTCCCTTCAATTTTTATCATTTTGAGTAAATTTGAGTAAATTTGACATTTTTTCGCAATCTTTTGACTATTTTCAGACGTTCGACGTCGGCCATGATGGTTCCATGACCGGTTTGTCGCACAACTTGGGCTGTGTCATCAGCGGATGCACCGACAGATCCATCAAAGTTTCGTCGACATCCCTTCCGGCCACCACTTGGGCCACTTTCGAAGTCGAGGAAAATGTTGGAGACGTAAGAAAGAGTTGAAATCAAATGGAATTGATGCGCTCACTGAACGACATTTTTCACCTCTTATTAGTTGTGCTACCTCAAAGGGACGTTGGCGGCCTCGAGCTCCGACACGATCACTGTATGGAAACCCAAATCGAAATAACTGATTCGGAACGTGCACTTATTTATTTTACATTGCCAATAAATGGAAAAGCAATTATTTATTCGTTTTTCGTCACAATTTCACTCGAAAAATACAATATTTGGCCACAAAGCTGATACAGTTTGCTTTGGTTTCATGCGTTTTAATGATACGTTTGAGGATTTCACAAAATCGAACATGAACTCTTCTCGCGGAATGGGTTTGCCTTCTGATTGTGGAATCCAAGCAGAAGACAATCTTCATTTTCGTGTTCATGGATGAATTTCTATTCAATGAAAATGAAAATAAATGAAAATAAATGAAAATAAATTTTTATTTTATTTTATTTTTTTTTTGTTGTTGTTACTTTCAAATCCTCAACAGCTTGCGATATGGTTATTCGTCTGACACCTGCTTCACGTCTCAACTGCTCCACAACCATTCTTTGTTGCTGTAAAGTCGACATCTAGTTCGTAGAAAATTGAGAAAATCAAATAAATGAACCGGAAATAATGAATGACGCAAATTCAACAAGTTTCACCGAGAATCGCGTTTAATGAATTACCGATTCGTCGATCGTTTTTAATTATACATTTACCTTTCAAAATGGAAGGATTTAGATGTTTTAACGTGCAGGAAAAACAGAAAAGACCACTCCTTTTATCAAACAAAAATGGTGTATAAAAATAAAATGGACGCGATTTGTGTTTATAGCCATCTTGCGACGGAGATTCCAACTACGAGTCTACGGGAAGGCCGATACCTTCGGAAGCGGGAGCGGGACGGTATCGGTCGGTTTTAAGCAAAAATGGCGGATTATTAGAAATGTTTTTTGTTGAATAAATAAAGCATTTATTAATCAAAAATCTTTAATGGATCTTTCAAACCAAACATAAAATTTTATGTTCTAATCTAAAATTGTAATGAGTAAAAATAAAGCCACAAAACTAGAACAATGTTTCGAACTAAACACAAACTCGATGCAATGATGAAAATAAATAAATGGATTACATTTGATCTATTTGTAATTAAATTGTATAATAGCGTAAATTTCTCTCTGATAAGACACAATTCTGATATTTTTATTAGTTATTATTATAGACTCGTTTTATTAAATATTTTTCTCTCTTCAACTAATGAAAAACAGCGCGTAGAATCAGAAAACATTTCTTACTCGAATTAAACTCTCGTTCGACAGAAACCTGCAAAACGTCTCAACATGGCGGCCACACAAATGATCCAATCCAATCAATTCGTCCGTCATTCAAACGAGACATTAAGCCGAGTAAAAATAAACGACAAAATGAATCCAATCACCTTGGCAACATTGAAAATTATTAATAGATTATGATATTTATCGGTGATTATGGTGCAACTTTGAATCCAGCCTCGATATCGTAACAAACATGCAAACTTGTTTATTCCAGGGGTGAAAGTAGACAGCAGAGGTGTAGGTGTTACAAACACACTATAAGGCATCCCAGGCAGCACATCGAGTCAGACATAAGCGATATAAAAAGACAATGTTGCAGCGATATCACTGCAACTACTCACAAATCTATACCTCAGAGACAAAGAATATCTGAAGAAATTAAGAGCCGCAGCTAAGCTACCCTTCCTTTTCCTTTTCCGAATGTAGAATGAATGTGTGAGTGGGATTCGGACACCAGAAGGTGTAGAGCACACTCACTAATGGGAAATAACCGACTAGAACACAGTTTTGTATGGTTTGTGACCTTTATTATGTTGTCTAGGGGAAGTGTCCCAGAAGCGCTTCCTAGTGTTTGGGTCACTTTGCAGCGACCCGATCCACGATCGACCGCCAATCGACCGCCAACCACCCGAGAGCGGCGACGACAGTCACTAGTGCAGTGGTTCTCAACCTTTTTTCACTGCGGCACGCTTAAAGCGGTTTGAATACTTAAGAAATGAAGAAAAGACAGTGCAAATTTAATGCTCAGTTGTCTTTAATGCGATGAATGAAACTGTCTGGATGAATTTTTCATTATTTCCTCTATGTTTATGGGAAGTTTAGTTAATTTTACCCTCAACTCACTTCAGCCAATTATGCCATTTTCTTGATTATTGCTGCGGCACCCAGTTTGAGAACCATTGCGCTAGGCCGCTAGTGTGTTGCCGTGCAGTGCACAGCGCATGGTGACTGGTTAAGTCACATCCGTCGCTTTCTCTTGTTCGGTTTCGGACGGGTGGAACGTGTAAGGTCTTGCGACCTTGGTTGTTACAAACAAACTCTGGGCCCCCGATCAAGGTGTCACGGGCCCCTTCCTTTCGGTTCCACCCTGCGAGAGATCCAAAGACCTCTTCCGATGTGCAGTTCCACCTGGAGATAATTACGCTTCATTTCCGTTCACTTTGCCGCTGCTGTCACTTTCACCCCCGCTTTGTTTTGTTTTGTTTTATTTTATTTTCACACGTGGGCAGTTTAAATTAATGAGAATCGTCAAAGTGTCTGCTTTCGCTCCTGTCTAAACGTAGAAAAGAAATGAAGAGAACTGATCATAAATGAATATACAGAAGAATGAAAAGAAATGAAAAGAAAAGAAAAGGAAAGGAAAGAAAAGAAAAGAAGCAATTGCAGTTGGTTTGATATGTTCGAACTTCGAACTTCGAATGTTACATGAGCAGACATTTGCCCTTTAGTTTCTCCTTTCGCTTCTGCGCCTTTGATTTCTTTGAGTCGAGCTGCAAACTCATGGTCCTCTTCTTCTCCATGTTGAGCAGTTCCTGGAACAGTTCCTTGACGTTGCAGTTGGTCTTGGCCGAGGTCTCCATGAAGGCGCACGCCCATCGCTGCGCTTGCTGCTGACCGCAAGTGGTGTCCACCTCTCGCGCGTCGGTCTCGTCGCATTTGTTGCCGACGAGCATGACGGGAATGCCGTCGAGGTCGCATTTGATTTCCCTGATCACTTCCCAGATGGGCCTGAGTTCCTCGAGCGATTGCGAGCTGGTCACCGAGTAGACCAGGATGAACGCGTGTCCCTTGGAGATGGACAGGCGTTGCATCGCCGGGAACTGGTGGCTCCCCGTCGTGTCGGTGATTTGCAGCGTGCAGATGTTCTTGTTGCAGCTAATCACCTGGCGGTAGGTGTCTTCGATCGTGGGGATGTAGCTCTCTCGAAACGTGCCCCGAACGAATCGCAGGACGAGCGAACTCTTGCCGACCCCGCCCGCGCCGAATACGACCACGCGGTAGTCGTTGCTTTGTTCCGGCATCGCGGCTCGCAGTCGAACCGACCGATCCGAACAATCCTAGCCAATAAAAAATTCAATCAACAATTAAACAAGATCTACACCATCTACACCATCTACACCATCTACACCATCTACACCCTTATTTGTGTTGCTTTGGATTATCGACTTAATGTTTGCCAAATCTAGTTTTGCAAAACTTACTTGTTAGTCAGTTTAGTCATTTTTCGTGCAAAATGTAGCCAATGTTTGGTAAATCTAGTCATGTTTTGGGAAGCTTTGGTCAGTTTAATTATTTTTTGAGAAAATGTAGTCAGTTTAATCTTTTTTGGCAAAATTTAGTCAATTGAGTTTTTTTTGGTAAATCTAGTCAGTTTAGTCAATTTTTTGGAAAATATGTCATTTGTTAGGAAGCTTTAGTCAGTTTAGTCATTTTTTGGGAAAATGTAGTCGATTTAATCTGTTTTGGCAAAATGTAGTCAATTGAGTCTTCTCTTGGTAAATCTAGTCAGTTTAGTCAATTTTTTGAAAATATTTAGTCAATTATGGAAAAATATAGTCAGTATAGTCAATTTGTTGGAAAATGTAGTCATGGTTTGGGAAGCTTTAGTCAGTTTAGTCAATTTTTGGAAAATATTTAGTCAATTTTGGAAATTTTGAAAAAATGAAGTCAATTTGGTCACATTGTTAGAAAATGTAGTCATGTTTTGAAAAACTTTAGTCGGTTTAGTCATTTTTTGGGAAAAGGTAGTCAATTGAATGTTTTTTGCCAAAATTTAGTCAATTGAGTCTTTTTTTTGGTAAATCTAGTCAATTGAGTCTTTTTTTTGGTAAATTTAGTCAGTTTAGTAAGTTTAGTCATTATTTGGGAAAATGTAGTCAATTTAATCTTTTTTTGAAAAATCTAATCAATTGAGTCTTTTTTTTGGAAGATTTAACAAATTTATTCAACTTCTTCAAATTGTTGTGAAATCTAAACCAAATTTAGAGCCACAGGTAGACGAGCCTGAAAAATCAAAAACCCTTATGTCCCCCACCCAAATCCTCAAGAAAAACAACTCGAATCAATTCACACTTAACATTCTTTCTTTCATTTCCTTATATTTTTCTTATTTGCAACAACAAAATAATAATATTTTTCCCCGCTCGCGTCAACTATCTTTAGCTTCATTGTGGCACAGTGCACCGCTACGTTCCGTTACTGCGCACGCGCCAACTGATAGTTGCCATGACGTGCTAATACCGGATCACGATCACGTGAATGAATCAATAAACCTAAACCGTGTTCTTCACGCCACCCCCGAAAAACAAAACAAAAAACTGTCCGACTCCCTCTGTATCCCTCGCGCCATTTTATTCCTATTTCTATCCCCTGTGCGTCGTAATCGTAAAACTCAACTCGCCCAACCGGTCGCGAATCGCGATCGACCCGAATCGAAATCGGAAAATCAAAATAATCGCCACGAAACTCATCCTAACGAAAAAACGGTTGTCATGGCAACACCCCCTTTAATTAGAGGCCAAACGGCTCCGAATGTTATTTTTTTTAAAAATTTCCCATTCACATTTAACTAACGGGTGGGGAGTGTTTGTAGCGGGTAAAATAAACGATGGGTCACCTTGTCGTTAGGCTGGTCGTCCGGGGCGGCCATTTATCCCATTAATAGGATGCGGAAGAAGCGGAGGGTCTGGACGAAACCTGTGCAACATCCACGCGCCATTCCCAACGTTTCCATCTGCAGTGAATGAGGATTTGTTCTGTCTCGTTCCGGCCCGGCGCTACATGGCGACTGTTTGTGACATCATCATCATCGCGCTGCACCGTGATAGCATTAGCATTACCACTCGCTACGAGCCTTCGAAACGTTATTTTCACGCCCGACAAGTTAGTTTTCATTTTTAATTTCCGTTTTTTTTGGTTGTTTTTAATTTTGGCGGTCATTTTGAAATTTTTGAATTCAAAAATTGGAAAAATTGAAAAAACTGGAAGAATTTGCAAAATGGCCGTTGGTTTTAAGTGTTTTGAATAAATGTCGGGATTTGTTGTTTTTAGTGTTGGAAAATTGTTGTTTGATGATTGTTTGTGTTGATGCAGCTGGCGCGAGGCCAAGAAATGGAAGAAATCGATAACGGCAATGCGGAAGGAACTGAATTGAGTGTCCCTCACTTTGCAGCCTCGGCTTGAGGTGAATGACGTGAATGACGTGGCCGACGTGTCTCGTGACGTGTTCGCATTTGGGTATTGGTGTTTGGTGTTTGGTGTTGTAATTTGGGTGTACCTTTGGTTCGGTGAGTTTTGTCGTTTTCGTTTTTCGTTTCTCGGGTTAGTTGCTTCCGGTTCGGTTTTGTTTGACGATTTGTTTCCTGTTTTCGCGATCGTTTCGCGTTTTTTTTCTCTTATTGATGAAGGGATTGGTTTTGGAGAATTTCTTGATTCAGACGGTCATCTTTAGTAATAATAGGTGAAATTTAATGTCATTTTATGTAAAATTAGACCAAAATTTAGCCATTTCATACAATTTAGACCAAATTTTAGCCATTTCATACAATTTAGAGCAAAATTTAGCTATTTTAAGTCAATTTAGAGCAAAATTTACTCACTTTAAGTCCATTTAGACCAAAATTTACTCGTTTTAAATCAATTTAGACCAGAAATTTTAATTTTAGATCAACGTGTTTTCAAACATCCAATTTCGAGATAAACGATCAAAGATTTTCATGAATCCACGAATAAAATTCAAAATTCTACGCCACATAATTTGACAATCAGTTGCTAATTGTGTAATTTCAAATTATCCAATCGATTTGCACAAGCACACCGACAGCAACACTTTGCAATCGATTAATTATTAAGTGCAAGGTGTTCGGTTCGGCTTCCCCGCACGCCCCAACTGCACCGCCACCAAGTTTCCCACAGGCGGAGCTTTTTATTTACTCGAACCAAAACAAAAGAAAACAAAAGAAAACAAACAAAAGAAAACAAACATTTTCACGCACAATTCCAACGAGTCGATACGAGCTCCATTCACATTTCTTTCACACCAACTCAACTCGGAAAGCGAAATTCAATGAAAATTGATTTTTCCATCCGATTCTAATCGAATCAAAGAAAAGCGAAACTAAACCGGTTCGAACTTCGAAGCTTAAATAAAATCACTCACCTCCGTGCCGGTGAATAAACGTCCCACGAGACCAATCAGACTGTGAATAGAGTGGAAATGGGTGTTGTAAGCTGGCAATTCGTCTCCTTTGTGTCGTTTAGCCCCCGCATATTGACTTTGGCAACGGTGACGGCCGCCGTCGCCATGGAAACCGCAGCCAAACTATAGATCCGGCTCGAGGTTGTAGGCCTCGACTAAACATCAATTAAGATTAGATTTACTTGATTCTGGTGTATTTTTACGTTCTTGGGGGTGTAAAAATGGTAAATTTGGTGTTTAAAAAAACGGGATTTGTTATTTCTTTAATGGCGGCTTGTTGATCGCGATTGATGTTAGGAAATCCGCCGCTAGATGTCGCGAGATTACAATTTATTTATTTATTTGCTTTTATGTTTGTTTAATATTAAAATTGTTGTTGTTTCTACGTTTTATTTGTATCAAATCAATAAACTGTAATATTAATAAACTATTTGTTAGGGGTATTTGGTATTGTGACATTGTGGTGCATCCTGGTGTGGATATTTAAAATCTTTCAAAGATGGCGTCCATGTTTGTTGTTGTTAGTGATTTTGAGCGATTTTTTGTTTGTTTTGTTTTGTAATAAATTGGATGGAAATACTGTACTGTACAACTTTATTGAACAAACTTAACACTGCATTTTCATAGACTCATTTTATAGTGACATAAACACATTAATTTTCTACTCTAAACTTTTCTTCATAAATAATAATAATAATAATAATATACAGATTTTATTGTAAACATAGAAATGTACATTTTGCATGATGGAATACGCTAGAAAAGAAAATCTAAAGGAATAATAATAATAATATATATTTTCTTCACCCTTTTATGAATATCGGTACACAATTGTTAACACTTAATTGAATTAAATTCAATGTAAATAAATGGAAATTCGGTTGAAAGAAATCCCTGACTGAGTTCGGTCGCACATTACAGCTACAATTTTGCAGACATCAACCACTGAGCCGAGAACAATTTAGGAAATTCAACGCTACATGATTGGAAAGAAGCTGAGCTCACGTATACATCAACGAAATGTCGAGGGAGAAATTAGTTAACTTATTAGTTAATGTTTGATGGCTGACTAGATTAGATTTATCCTTTTTGTTCGATTTTTGGAGTTTATGATTTTCGAATTTTGTATGCGGTGCGTGCAAATTATATTAGAAATAATTTAAAGTATGGACAAGTCGTGTCCAGTCAGGGCGGGTTGATGAAACGAATGGTCGAGTTTGGCTGGTGTTTTTTTAAACTGAAAATTGAATTTTTACAATTTTTTTTTTTACTTTTTCGACTAAAAAATTAAATTTTGAGACAAAACTCGACTTTGCTCCAACAAAAATTTAAAAAATTTCGCAAAATCGATTTTTTTAGACAAGAAAATTAAATTTTGCAACAAAAAATAAAAAAATCGACAAAACTCTACTTTTTTCGACAAAAAAGTTAAAATTTTCGACTTTGTTCCAACAAAATTTTAAAAATTTTCGCAAAATCGATTTTTATCGACAAAAAAGGTAAATTTTTCGACAAAAAACTAAAAAAATTCGACCTTTTTCGACAAAAAAGTTAAATCTTTTGACCAAACTCGATTGTTTCCAACAAAAAAATTGAATTTTTCGACAAAACTCGAATTTGTTCCAACAAAACTTTAAAATTTTTCGCAAAATCTATTTTTTTCGACAAAAAAATTAAATTTTTCGAATAAAAAATAAAAAAATTGACTTTTTGTTCGACTTTTTCGACAAAAAATTTAAATTTTTCGACCAAACTCGACTGTTTTCAACAAAAAAAAATCTCGACAAAATTCGACTTTCATCAATAAAAGCAAATAAATTTTTTAAAAATCTCAGCCCTGCATCCAACACAAATTAAAAAAATAAATCAAAACCATTAAAAACTAAAAAAAAAATACAACCCAAAACAACAGTGTTTATAGTCATTCACATTTGACACATCATAATTATTGCCCAATTCCCTAGATTTACTTTTAAACCTTAAAAAACACTTTTAAAAACCAAAATCAGATGGGAATAATAAAAAGCGCGGCGTTTTAAAAATGCAAATTTTATACAATTCTATCAATTAAGTGTTTTTTTTTTGTTTTCTTTTTCATTTTTCGCTTATTTTATATACTTATATCATATGTCGGGAGACCAGTGTTTGTCGCTCATCCCAATGTAAATATTAGAAATTAATCGCATTTCGAATTGGTCGAAATGTAAACGTGACCAATTCGACCGGAGAATTGAACGAGATCTCGTTTGTTTATTTTTTGTTAAACTTTTTAAATTTTTTTTCTTTTTTCCCTCCAAAATCGGTCTCGAATTCTCTCGAATTACGTCGATTAACATTGACATCCGCCGTTTGCTGGTTGTGGGTTCTCGGTGAGACGCGTGCCTTTGGACGCGTTCATGAGCGTCGGGTCGGAATCGAGGCTTTCCGACATCTTGTCGCAGATGATGTCGACGAGGCGCTCGAAAACGGTTTTCACGTTGACGTTTTCCTTGGCGGACGTCTCGAAAAACTCCAATCCGAGCTGTTCGGCCAGTTGTTTGCCGCGTTCGGTCGAAATCACTCGTTCGTCCTCCATGTCGCATTTGTTGCCGACCAAAATCACTTGCGCATTGTCCCACGAGTACGTCTTGATCTGAGTGCACCTAAATTCAAATATTTGTTTTTTTAAAAAATTCGAAAAAAAATCAAAAAAAATCGAAAAAATTCGTAAACAAAATTATTTTAAATTTTATTTTATTTTTGTTTTTGTTTACCAGTCCTGGACACTGTTAAAGGATTCTTCGTTGGTGATGTCATACATGAGAATGAAACCCATGGCGCCGCGGTAATACGCTGTGGTTATGGTTCTGTATCGTTCTTGACCGGCTGTGTCCTAAAATGATAAAAAAAAATTGTAGATGAGAAAAATTTAAATAAAAAAAAAAAAAAAAAAAAAAATCAAGTTTGATGGTTTCTATAACGAAAATAACACAAAATGAATTTTTTTAATGAATAAATCCTGTCCGCCATTGATGAAAACAAAGAGGAGGAAAAATAATCAATGTTGAGATGACGTCACCCGTCATTGATTTGTACATCGTGAGACGGGTTGTGCTCGCAACGTTCATTTATCATCTCAGCGCTGAACTTCAAAGGTAAAAAAAGCATCAAATTTTAAAATAATTTACTAAAAAACATTAAATTTACAATTCGGATTGTTAAAATCATGAAAAGCATTTGAATTTTCAACGGATTGGGCACATTTCTTACCCAAATTTGAAGTTTGACTCTCTTGTCCTGTCTAAAAACGGTCTTCACTTTGAAATCGATCCCGACCGTGCTCACGAAAGCCGATGTGAACGAATCGTCCGCGTACCTGAACAAAAACGACGTTTTCCCCACACTACTGTTCCCGATGATGAGCAACTTGAACATGTAATCGAAATTCTGATCGGCCGCATCTTTTTGCCATTTTGAATCCTGCGCTGACATCTAAAACCAAAAAATTCAAAAAAAATTCAAAAAAAATTCAAAAAAAATTCAAAAAAATTCAAAAAAAATTTCAAACAACTCGCTATGGCAATGATTCTTTTATTTCTATACGAAAAATGAAATTTTAGGCGAAAAAAGCGAAAAAATGGTGAAAATTGAAAAAATCTAACGGCAGCCCGAATCTTTAAGGCAGCGAAGCGAGATTTCGGGGGTTGCTTTTGGTTTTGGGGATAAAATGGCGCGATGTGATCGGATTAGTTTTACACGTTGGATTTGACGTGTGATGAATGTAAACGATTGTTTTTACGCGATTTCGTACGACCATTAAGCCCGATTGCGGATCTTACGACTCGTAACGAAACAAACTCGGCGATTTAAGCAAATACGAGATGTACTCACGATCGATGACGTAATTTAAGACCGGACCGGTGAGTTTGGCTTAGAAATTGTTTGTTTCGCGGGTATAAAATCACTCTGTATCGAGAAAAACCTCGGAAGCGCTTACTACACGATCTGATGAGAAAAGTGCCACGGTGATGACGTCACAGCAATGGCGCGGGTTTGTCGAGTGCCGACATCTAGCGGCGACTCGGCCAACCAAACCGCCAATAACAATACCAACAGACCGGAGCGGAGCGTTAACAACGAAAACGAACCTTCGGTTTGGGTCGGGCGACATACGATGGGACTCTAAGCACAGACGGGTACTTTTCGCGGTGGGGTTTTTGGAAGGAGAAAATCGAGCGAATCCAATCCCAAATTTGTTCCATCGGCGAATAGGAAGAAGAAAAGAGATAAACAAATCCCGGATGTTGTTTTATAAGCGAAATAGTTGAGAAATTAAAGCGAATTAAACAAATGTTGAACAGTTTTTCCTCGTAGTTTAAGCCTAACCCCCCCAAAAGCACAAAATGGTCGATATCCACAGACCCGGTGCTTGATGCTGATAATATTATTATTTAGCAACGAGAAAGTAAACATTGGTTGGAATTTGTTTTAAAAATACACCGAGAGGTGGGAAAAAGTTGGGAATGATCAATAAATGATCGATTACCAACCATTTCTAGTTTTGATAATCGATCGAGTGTTTTTTAGTCAACAAATCTCGAGTTGTGCGTGGGTGTTGATGATTTGTGACGTCACGAGCACGGAAATGATTTTCTAGACGGTTTGTAGCGGTTTGTTGATTGGATAAATGGTTGCAGGTGTTTGGTTGTTGATTGTGAGATTAATGCGATAGTTTTGATGAATATATTTGGGGTTTTTAAGGGGAGGATTTGTGGTGGTTGACGCAACATATTGGACGAGTCGAGCAGAGAAGCCATTTACGAACACGTCGCTGAAATTCGGTGTGCGGTTCGCACTGCGAGTTTGTTGGTCGTTGTTCGGTCGGTTTTGTGCATTTTGTGGATTTCGGGGTAGCGATGTTTGCTTTTCAACGGATTGTGATTGAAAAAAAAATTGTTTCTTACCTTTTTGCTAAGTTATGATGGGAAAGTAAGATCAATCCCACAGATCACCGCCCTAGCTGCACTGACACCCAGCGACGGAAAGGCGAGACTCGTTTGTTTGAATTATTAAAGCGCTCGGGACAAACGATTCGATCGTGATGTGTAAATCATTTTTTCTTTTATTATTCAAAGTCTATTACAAGGTTTTAATTAAAAAAAGAAAAGACAAAAAGTACAGATTTTTTTTTTTTTTGGTTTTGTTATTTAATTTTCGAAATAAATAAATAAATAAATAAATAATTTATTTATCATAGTTCGCCGCCTCGTTCGCGAGTTTTTAGTAACTGGAGCGCCTTTCTCATTGATCCTACAACTTTAAATAAAAATGCATAAATTATGTGGGAATTTTTAATGAAATAAACAGCAATTACCTCCTTGCGCATCGTAGTAATAGTAGCGGTAATTAGAATTACCAGACTCGTTGTATACATCCATCATCACAGAACCGAGAGGATCTATTCAATTATTGAAACAGTCAAATAGTCAAATCAGACGCCACGCATGCTAAAATTTGTTTTTTTTTTCACCAATGCGCTTCGGAGGTATTGTGCAGGCTTTCTTTTCAGCCAAAAGTCGACATTTAAGACCAAAAATCAATGCTTTTAGATTTAAAAACATGACCCATTTAAACCAAATATCGACATGTTTAAACAAAAAATTGATGTTTTAGACCAAAAGTCGATATCTGGGCCAAAAATGTTGATTCGTTTGTAAAAAAGATCAATGTTTGACGTTGGTTCACTTTAGCGATTTAGTTTTAGCGAAATCGCTTTAGCGACAGTTGGTACGCTTTAGCGACACAGAATATTTTTTTCGACAACAGTGTGCACAAGTAGATTTCCATAAATATATCACAGAGCCACAGTAAGAGAATCTGGCGCCAGTGGCCAAATTTCGAATTGCTCAAAAACTGGTCGAAATCGATCAAAACTGGTCGAACGTGTTTGCAACGTGCAGACTAAAGCCGTCGATTTTCAGGACCACCAACATTTGGCTGCTTTTCCGGGTATGAAACCCAAGTATTGTGCACCCGCTAGTCATCAACGGGGATATGAAATTTTTGCAAATTTAAGACACAAAATCATCATTTTAAACTTGTTTTTCATTGAAACTAAATGTTCGTGACACTTTTCGGAGGGGGGAGGGAGGATAGACAGCGCGGGGCTTTTAGCCACTATTTCATATTCCATCGTTTCGCGTAATAATTCATTGCAACGAAATTCATCAATCGATTACCGAGGAAAAGCACTCTTGGGATGTAACTTCCGTCTGGTTTAAATTCTGGATCGGGTGGTTCTTCGTCATCCTGGAAAAAGAAATAAAAAAGAAATAAAAAAAAAAACACACCAAACGATTGGAAATGAAATGTTTTTTGCACTTACTTCTGTATTGACCATTACAAACAATTTACTCAGTTCGGAAATTTCTTGCGAACGGGCAAATTCAGGCTTAAATGCTGCAAAAAAAAGAAGAAAAGAAATGAAATCTCCAATAAATGTTTTTCTTTTATTTATTTATTTTTCATTTCGAATTGGAAGGAGCGTTTTTGTTGTGATCTGAATGGAAAAAAATGATGGGGGAAAAAGAAAAAGGTCGATGCGAATTGCGAACGTCTTACAAGTTAGTTGAAGATCTATCATGTGAGCAAATCCAATTTCAACGCCAGGTTTGTCTCCCATTACGCGCTCTTCGTTGAGCGTTTAATTCTTTTGTGATCGTGTTGTTTTCGCTTTTCCCGCCTTTTAATATTTCACTTTATCGACCAACTTTCTCATTTACATAAAACATGATTTGATGAATTGCCGTTCCTCATTTCAAATGAAATATCAAACTCAATTATTCGTGCCGCTTTCCATTTTCATTTTATTTTCATTTTCTCCCCCACCCGACCCCCACCCCCACCCCCACCCCGCCCATCTCTGAAGGAAAAAAAAAAGAAAAGAAATTATATTATTCATGAACCATCTAAGCTTTTTACAAATTAGGATTACTAGGTTTGCGGGAGTGCTTTTTGTAAACAATAAAAGCTGATGTCGAAATGCCAGCAACTCTTTACTGCGTACACTTACAATTTGGATAGATACGGACTAACGCCTGCACTGTTTTGCCAGTCCCAATCCAATCGGCGATCGACATCCACAACAACACGACGTCTGATCACCTTGGCGACCAACTTTTTAGCGACGAAAATTTCGCACCGTACACTTTAGCAAAAAAAAAGTGTATAATGTCGTGCCTACTATTTCTATCGCTAAAACAAATTCGCTAAAATGAAATCGCTAAAGTGAACCAACGACATCCACTATCTCCTACACGTGTCTTTGTTTCATTACATCAATTTCTTCACTCATTGCTTTGTACCACTCTTTTCGTTGAGGAGATTTATCAACATCTTCAAATTTGTGTGGTATGATGAACAACCATTCCAAATCTATATATTTTTATGTATTGAATCAATGCTGGTCTTCTTCACGCTTTCCTTTCCATTTGACCCCAGTTTGGTTCCATTTTAAATAAAACACGGCACATACACAATGTAAGCACCCAAAATCTACTTCGTGCAAGCCACATTTCATTCATCGAAAGACAGGGAAAGAGGCTTTGGAGTTGGCGCTAAAAGCTTTTAGTGCTCGATTTTGCTTTTAATTTCAAATTTTAAATTCCTAATCCCAGGACAGGGTTCGTATTCCACTAACATCAAAAATGATGAATTCATGAATTTAATATCGCATTTCCAAAGCAAATTTGTCAAAACTCTTAAAATGTTAATGAATCCCAGTGATACAACCCAAAGGAATAACGGAATAAGCGAGTAAAGGGTTAAGGTGAAATGTGGCAACTCTTCCTTCCCTCCACTGATTAGAAAATCAATACAGAAAAAGACGGCTGTGGATGAAGGGGAGGGAGGGGAGGAGAGGGAGGGGAGGGAGGAAACTAAATTTAGAACAAATCCCTACCCAACACAAAAACAAACCAAATTGCCATTTTAAAAAACACAAAAACAAGCACGTTGAACATGGACGTTTTGGGCGCCGTTTCAGCATTAATTCTTTTGAACATCGACATTTCGAACGCCATTGCGACATTAGTTTTCTTTGCAACGAGTAATAATTACCTTTACACGCTCCGCACCAACTTTTATGAATAATGAGACATAGCGGTTTATTACTGAAATAAATAAACAAAAGAATGCAATTTAGTGCAATTTATTTGAATTTGGGATTGGGGCACTAACGGCACTAACAAGTAAGCGTAAGCGGATTTGCGCTTTGCATTTAGAAGGATGAAGCGAATTTAATTTGAAATCAGTAGTGTATGTTACGCTGTTGTTGTGGTGCGTGGGCGATATAAACATCGATCGCCATCGGGCCCCGAGCGCAACACGCCGAGACGAATCTGGCAACCCAAATTGCTTCAGTCGAATCGAACCGAGCGAACGAAGCGAACGATCCGACGCAATATTCCTCAATACTTAGACAATTGCAATTTATGCATTTCAATTGCAGTCTAGTGTTGGTTTCATTCGTTTGCGGGCATTTGAAAATGTGTCACGAGTGTCGCCATTTTTTTTCAGAGTGACAGGTCACTCTTTAAATCAAATATTTCAGTCCCCGGGGTTCGAAATCATTAGTTTAAACGTCCAAATATTGTCGGAGAGAAATTGTTGATTTATTGCGATTTTTCTGTTTGTGTTTTTATTTTATTTTTTATTTTTTTACCTTTTTCTAGCTTCGGACATTCCATCTGTTAACGTCGTCCATTGAATGTGATCTCCTAAACCTGTCAGAAAGCAAAAGAAGAAAAATTGCAAAATGAAAAGATATTAGGTCTTTTTTTTTTCTTCAAACAAATTAAATTTTCTGCTTGTGTAAATGGAAAAAAGATTCTTAGTCTTTTTTTTTTTATCTTTGGTCCATTTTTTTCCTCACTGTTTTATGGCCATTTCCATTTCAATGGTTTTTTGCTTTTCTAACATCAAAAAGAGGTTAAAGAGAAAACGCAGTGCTGCATTCCAACTACGCTCCATTCACAAATAAAATCCGCCAAAAAAAAAGGAATGAAATAAAATCATTCTTCGTCTTCGGCATCGAAATAAGTGTTTGTACTCATTCCGCTCCACTTTAAGCACAACTACCGTAGCAAAATGCTGGTACTAACAGGTAGACCATCTTAAAAAGATTGGGAACGAGTGTTTAATTTCGTTGTTTGGCATGGGGGATTGGGGGTGGGTACATTTAATGCGACTGACGACCCTTGCGTGGCGTGACACTTTGGCGGCATTTGCTCGAGCGTGTGCCAAGTGGGGAATACTTGTATCAGCGTGTTAACCGTTTTAATTAGTACCTTCGTTCGCTTTACTTGATTAACTAAAGAGGCCGACACCTTTTAATATCCGCAGCATGCATCAAGAGACAGATTACGAGTGTTTACTTCCCTTGCGAGTGTTTTTGCTTATTCAATTTGGAAAAAGAAACTAAAGTGCAGTGGATTGAATAGAATGAAAACTGACAGAGAGAAATGCGTACAAACTGATTCCATTCTCGTCCTGCAATTCCCACGGTTATCATGTTATTGCACATGTATATAAACTGGATCGATCGTGGATTCGCCCAGAGGACTCGGTTACGAATGAGTCCCAAGGAGAAAGCAAAACTCGGACGAGCATTTGCGAGCTTTGCAAAACTGCCAAAACACACCCTTAGCTTGTGGAGAATCAAGAAAACCCTCACTCACTTGCAACAAGCAGTTTAACTTTAGTTTAAATTTTCAAACAAAACGACCACCTTATCGATATACACCCAACCCTCGCTATACGGCCGCTCTTTATACGGCATTTCGCTACAACGGCCTTAGGGAAGTATGGCACTTTTTCGATTTACGGCCCACAATGTTTGTTTTACGGCCAAAAAGTGGGGAAAATCCCCCGTGAACGTTCCCCCGATTCGTTGTATGGCTTTTTGGAACGTATCTAGGCCGTAAAGCGAAGGTTGGGTGTAATGGTGTTGATGTATTTGTAATATTCCTCGAGTTGTTTGGAATTCAACACCCAAAAGTTTCTTACAAGTTAGTAGTTCCCGAAATGTGATCAAGAGCGAGCTTGCGTTGCGAGATCCATTGTTTTTCCGAACAAAACTGCCAAACTTGGTCTTGGTCAGAAAATGGCAGCTGTTAAAAATCCAATTTGGCTGCCAACAATACCAGCTTTGAACGTAAAACTCGTCATGGCCTATTTATATTTAGCTCATTTAAACATTTTTAAATGAACTCACACTTTTCTCAAGTGGTTCCATCCAAGGCTATCTTTTGAATTGACGTACATGTGCACAGATGCAGACAAATATGCTGCATGTTTTATCTGAGATTTGCTATCCATACATGCTGGGTATTGATTCAGAGTAACCAATGCAGAGAGAAGGAGCACAGGTAAATTGATTTACTTGACAGAAAAAACAATTTGGAAAAATGGCAAAATCTAGTCTAGATGTTGAATGTTGCATGTTAAAAAAGACTGAAGACATCCTCAGCATTTTGCATCACAACTGTCTTGATTTCAAACATGTCTGCGAGCCAAATTGTTCTCCAAGTCAGAAAATTACATGAAATGTGTGAAGAGAAACAGTCTGGAATGAATGACTAGGTGGGGAATACCCAGTTATTTAGCGCTATTTTCACGTGCTACCTTCCAGACATATCTCGCGTTTGGTTACTCTTTGACTATTTCATTTTTATGTTGAAATTTAAGCAATTTCCTCCGTTTTATCTTCTTTATTTGCTATTTGGTAAATCACCGATTAAATGCGTAATAAAACCAGTTGAAGAAGCGGCTGAAATTCAGCATCCGGCAATTAAATATGCAGCGAGTGTAACCGAGAAGACGATTTTGAGCTTCTTTAGGCAAGGTGCACATTGAATACCTAATGAGAAAAACAACTTACCCACGGTGCAGTTATAGATTTTAAAACATGTCAGCAGCCTTTTGCACTGTCAAATTTAATTCTCCATTCGCCATTCCCCATTCCCTGTCTATGCACTTGGGGAGAGTAAATATTCACATTATATTTGACACCAAAATCAATTTCTGCTTCATTCCTAATGCCTGTCTCATATCTTGCCCATTAGGACTATTTCTGCATCTCTACTAACACACTTGTATTGCAGATTAACATGAAAAGTGCTCCAGATTAAAATAATTGCCTTTCTTAAGTATTTTACTCTTGCAGGAGGTCAATATGTGAGAGCTTTTAACTCCAAGAGTGCATATTGACCCAGGCCTCAAGGATTCCAACTTGGACAAATGGAAATTGCATTTTTTCGACTTTGGCTAATAAAATGGAGATTTATGCTCATTAACTTCACTAACAAGTAAGGTGCTAATTAATTACAAACAATGTTTAGGATGTTGCAATAATTTTTCTAGCAAATCAGGAGATTTGTTTAAATATCCAAAGAGTATAAGTTAAAAAACATACTGTATTACTTGTTTGCAGTCTGGTTCATATGGCGTGCAGAAGAGCATCACTATAATCAGTGGACTATTAATCACAACAAACACTTGGCTCACTCACAAGTAAGTCAGATGAGTGAGTGAGTGGCAAATGGCAAATGGCAAATGGCAAATACAAAATACAAAAGATTGAAGAATTGAATTGAGACTTTTCTTGAATTTCTTGCTGTTTAATTTGATTTCTACTTACCACAGGCTAAACATAAACATTTACTTGTCATTATCAAATTTATAGGGATAAGTGGAGTGCAGTTTGAGGAAGGAAAGTGGTGTGTACTCAAATGGTGAGTGGCTGCATGGATGTGGACGTGACTGGGGAGCAAGTGACCATTCCTTGCCTACCCTCAATTTGAGGGTCAAGACTTCTGCAAAATGAATTATTTGTGAGAAACATTTGCACATGGTCAACATTTCAGCAGTTTTCTTGTTTAGATTCATGAAATGTGAACCAGTTCTGGTGTCAATACATTCAATTTATAACATTTGTCACTCCAGGAAATCGATAAAAATCAAATCTTTTTTTTATTTTTTAATTTTTTTATTTTTTTAATTTTATATATTATTTTCTGTGTATATGTATACATAGAGATAAATATATAAAAAATATTATCTTTTTTTATTTTTAGAAATTTATGTAATAAAAGTTTTTGCCAATGTCTCCGGTGGTAGATTAAATTTTAGGTTTGTGTTTACCTCGACTGAGTCCAGCAGTTTCGTCCGCACTTATCCTAAGAGCCGGAATCAGCACGTGAAACAACAACGACAAGCGAAGTATCGAACAGGACCAAATCGACAACATGCCGCGGTGGATGCGCACGTGCAAATGAATGCTTCGCTCGTCGACCGTTAGCGCGCGCGGTGTCATTTCGGAAATTAAAACGCTCCTGTAAATAAGTTATGCGGGAGCTCATATAAAATATTTTTTCCTCGTTTGTGTTTGACTGGAATATATATACCGGAAGTTTGATTTCCGGTGGATGAATTTGATTGTTTGGCAAGAATGCCGAACATTTTTTTTTGAAAAATCCTTTTCAAAATATCAAATTCAAAACATCAACATTTTTTAAATAATCTTTCGTGCTTATTTTTATTGAAATCCGAAAATAAATGACGACATGCAAACAATTCCCAAACCTAATCTAAACCCGATCACGTGTCCTGACCCACCCAATCGCGGCTCGTCTCCTTCCTTTTTGCACTCGTTGTATGAAACCCCCGCGGACGATTTTACCGACGGGGTTGCAAATGGCTTTACACGGACGGCAAACCAGATGCCAAAATGGCGGCGCGCACCAACCGACGCAGGCATGTTCCCTCAGATTCGTACCAAAACCCTCGGACACCGACACGGACACCGAGCACTCGTCGGCCCGCACGAATCACGCACGATGCGCGATGCAGCCGGAAAACTACCAAGATGGCGGCCAACCAGACGAAAACGAAGCGGACGCGATCGCGGACGTCCAGAAAATGGACGACTGGCTCAAAAAACACAGAAGCGACGATTTGTTGTGCGGCATCGACTTGGACGACGCCGAAATTTCGAATTTCGTGACCCCCAAGTCGGATTCGCTCGTCCTGGACCTTGAAATGTCGCAAGACGCGCCGGTCGGGCAGCTAAACGTGCTCGAGTTCCGCGAACAGGACAAAAACAACACTTTGATGACCCCCCAAGAGCTCGAGAGCATGCCGGAGAGGGGGCTGGAGTTCGAGGAGTCGGTCGGACCGAGGGAGTCGACGCAGAGAGCGACGGAAGAGGCGACGAACGACGAGATGGCGCCGCAAATGGGCGACGAAGACGAGAAAAAGACGCTCACGACGATTTCGGTGACGAAATTCATCATCACGAGTGCGAACGGGACTCCGATCCAGCCGATCACGCTGGACAATTTGGTTTTGTCGCCGCAGAACGCGCTGAGTTTGCTCGGCAACGACGCGAACGGCGGGAAGTTCGTGTCGCTGAATTTGATTCAGAACGACGAGCAAGTGGTGGGGGCCCTGGGGGCCGTGGGGGGCGAGGAGGAAGTGGATTTGAGTGGACAGGCGAAGGGGAAGCGGTGGAAGTGCGCGACGGAAGGCTGTGATCGAGTGTACGCGAAGAAAGGCAAGCTCAAAGTGCACATGATGAGTCATTGTGGCGATCGGCCGTTTAAAGTAAATCGATTGAATCGATTGTGTGAAAATGTTTGATTTGTTTGTTTGTTTGTTTTGAATTGCAGTGTGATATCGACGGTTGTGATTGGGCGTTCGCGACGGCGTATAAGATGAGGAGACATCGAGAAACTCACGAAGGGAAGAAGGAATATGAGGTTGTATATGCGTTGTGTATGCGTTGTATATCGTGTCACGTGAATTTGATTTGATTGGTTTGGTTTCGATTAGTGCCCGAAGGACGATTGTCCGAAGCGTTTTACGACGATTTACAATTTGAACACGCACAAGAAGCTGCATCTGCGGCCCAATACGATCCAGTGTCCCGTCGCGAGCTGCGGGAAGATGTTCCCCGTTCGACGGCTGATGGAGCAGCACATGAAGGACCACGGCGATACGCAGGCGCCGTATAAGTGTCCCGTTAAGGACTGCGGCAAAGAGTACTATTCGCCCAATTCCATCTCGACGCACATGAGGGTGCACCAGAAGACCGACCTGACGTGCTCGTACGAGGGGTGCGGCAAGAAGTTCGATAAAGCGTGCAGGCTCAAGCAGCACTTGCGACAGCACACGGGCGAGCGCCCTTACGTCTGTCCCGCCGAGGTCTCTCTCTCTCTTCATCCATTTTTATTGATTTTTTTCAATTTTTATTGATTTCATTCGATTTTTCTAGGATTGTAATTGGACGTTCGTGAATGCGAGTAAATTGACGAGGCACATGCGCAAACACACGGGCGACAGGCGCCACGTTTGTCCGGAGGAAGGGTGTGGGAAATCGTTCATGCGCTCCGAACATCTTCAAGGGCACATGGTGGTGCATTCCAAATCGAAACCATTCGAATGCCACAGTACGTAGTTGCGGAGATTTCATTCATTGAGATGAATGTAATTCGATTTGTTTGGTTTTAGTTTGCAAAACGCGGTTTTCGGCGAAGAGCAGCTTGTACGTTCATCTGAAGAAACACAAAGAAGACGGCGAGAAAGTCATCTACCCGTGTCCGATCGACATGTGCAACAAACGATACACGTGCAAGTCCAGTCTGCGACTGCACATGTTCAAATTCCACCCCCTGGTGTTGGGTAAGCGCGAAAATGACCGATTGGTCGATCAATTGCTTAATTGCTCAATTAATTGCTTTTGAAGCTGAAAACCAGTTGGATTGCATCACGCTCTTCGCTAACGAAGATTTACAAGGTTTAACGATGCGCGACATCGCAACTAGCGGTTCCACGAGCGTGGCCGTGTCGGGTGAGTCGGTGCGGATTTTGCTCGTGTTTTCATTTTGCACAGGGTCGCGTCGGAACCCGGATGTTGCGGGTGTTTGATCGCACCTCGTTGCTAGATAATGATAAACGCAAGATAACTCCCGAACGATTTTCATCGTCGTTTGGTTTTAAGTTGTGTTGACAATTTTTGCAGTGACCGATGCGGCGACGTCCAATTTTATTACTTCGGCCACGTTCCAGCAGGGGGAGATATTGTCGCAGGTGGGCGATGGAGCGGGTGTCGTGACTCAGTACGTGGAGGACGAGGAGGAGGAGGAGGAGGAGCGCGGATTCGTTAACGCGATGGTGTTGAAGAGCGACGTGAATGTCGCGGATGGAAACGAGGCAGCGTCGGGCGCCGAGTTGGAGTTTCCAATTAGTCGAGTTTTGCAGGAGAATAGGAGCGGCGCGGCGAGAACCGATTTTTGCAGTAATCACGTTTTGTTTAACCGGTCGAGGGGTGCGAAACGGAGCCAACTCGACGCGGATGTTGTGCTCACGACGGCCATCGCGTTTGGTGCGCAGTTCGTGCAGTCGAATCTGCTGCAGGTTCGTCGAGTTTGGCGACATTTTTCGTTTTTGTTTGTTTTCATTTTTATTTTCATTTTTATTTTTATTTTGTTTTCAGGACGATTCGTTGAATGTCGACACGTTTCACGAGGACAATCTTTTGGTTCCAATCACGGCGAATTCGCTCGAGTTTAAGGATTTGGAATAAAATGTCGTACTCTTGTTTTGTAATTAATTAATTAATAAAAGAATTTTTCAAATTTGAAATATTTTTTTAGATAAATTTATTCACATGATTAATTAAGAGAGAAAAATACAAGTTATTGTTGTTGTTGTTGATTTGCGCTACTACTTGGTGGTAGGCGTCGATGTTGTGGTCAATTGGGTCGTGTCACCGGAGTCCAACTGCTTGAGTAGTCGGAAGAGCGCGGCCGCTTCGCGGATGCGACTGAATTCGATGCAGAACGCCTGGACTTCGATGTAAATGTCCTGCAAAGAGAGGCGAGTCTTAGCGTTTAGTAAATGCGCCACTCGTTTCGATGTACCTGTACATTGATAATGCTGTTTCGGATCAGCGATTGGAGGAAGACGCACACGAGACGGACTAGTCTGTTCTGCATGTACCGGTCCTTAATGTTTTCGCAGGTAGAAATGCAGTTGGATATGTACAAATGAACGAATTCGGTCGGCAGATCCACGGCCTAACGTGAAACAAATACTCAAATTGCCATCAAAAACGCCGACATTTAGCGACGTCTTACCGTTGTTAACCTGTTGACAACTTCCATCGAGTGCAGCGACATCTCCATGTTAACCAACACAGAAAAGTACTCGGTGATCTGATTGGATTGCATTAACCGAAGGAGAACTTCAATCGCTATTAATGGATTGTTTTCAACCAAATCTGGAAGCTAAAACCAACAAAACATTGACGAAACGTCGAGAAAACGTGTAAATCGGCGCGCACGCGCACAACCTTAACAGGTGTTAAACCCGTGTGGTAAACGAGTTTCGAATCCTTTTCCAACTCGGATAGAAGCAACTGTTGTTGTTCCAGGAGCAGGGGCCCTTTGAACGCCTTCGCCATCAGTCGTTTAGCCTCGACGCCGGCCGAATTGCTCACGCACATGGACGGGTCCCACGCGACTTTGTGCTCGGATGGTTTCGTCACGTGCAGCCACACTAACTGAAATTTTAAAATTTCACTTTGAGCGCCATTTTCGAATTGCTTTTATTCGCTTTTATTCGTCACCTCGTCCTCGCACACGTGCAGCGGCGGAGCTAAACGGATCAGTTCGGGTTTTAGACATTGTTCCACGATGGGTTTTGAACCCGTTAGAAGCGTTTCGGCCGTTTTTCGTTGCGAATTCGGCTCCTGGTACGCTCTGAAATGGATTTTTCTTTTAATTTTGTGATTTTTTTTGTGTTATTTTGAGTTTTTTTGGTTTTTTTCGTACCCTGGTTTTGTTTCGGGGTAGGAAAGAACGACCGGGATTCCCGATTTGCTGCTTTGCGGCATTTCCGACTGCCGTTCTGCCAATGCCAATTGCAATCCGGAAATATCGAATGATTGCAGGTTCTGAGAATCCGACGAAATTATCGTTTGGGGTGTTTTTTTAAACAACTGTCGCGATAAATAAATTGCATTAGTTGATGGAATTTTGTTGAAAAAATAACAATAATCGATCACTACATCTTTTGATGCGCTTGAGATGAGTTGAGATAAAAAATGTTTTTCAGCGTTGGATATTCGCGGTAGATTCCCTGGAGATTCCAATTTCTTATTGCTCCCTTTAATGGACTCCTCGGATGTTTGCTAGAAATAAAAAATTAAAAAAAACACATTAGTAGTCGTATTTGCACGTAAAAGAACCATTTAACACATTTTGACATGCAAAAATGCATTTTTAGACTAAAAAAAGCAATTTTTTTGTGTTCGAATTTCAGTGAGTTACCAAAGCTAAAACGAACACAGATGCGAACGGGTTCGATGCAACTGGTTCAGTTCTGTACATCTCGTACAATAAAAACAACGCGACGAGTCTTTGGTTTGCATTCGGTAAAAGATCTGGTTGTTGGAACATGAGAACCTGTTTGGAAATAAACGAAAGTTAAGTTTGATTTCTCTTTTATTTCGGTCGGGATGGACGTACCAGAGCGCAGCCTGCTTTAAAATGGTCCTGTTTTTGGAAACAATGATGAAACGATGCGGCAATGGCTTCGAATGTTTGATTCGCTAGACTTTCGTCCTCTAAAATTCTATAAAGTAAACAATTGATTAGGCGTAAAGTCGAGCACTAAGTGCTGGTGTTAGTGAGTGGTGGAATGCGCACGGAGATGGACGCAAAATCGAATACATAAACACGTTGTTAAAGTTAAATGAAAATAAAAAAGGAATTCCGATGCTATTTGAATATTGACGTGTTTATTTACCCGAGTAATGATGTAAATTCCTTAACGGAGAGCGCCATCTTGGATCAAACATTATAGTCCCGCAGTAAATGTGGTTTTGAAGAATTAAACTCGAATTAGTTAATGGAATTTTAGTATTAAAATTTTTGTTTTAAAATTTTAATTTAGAAAATATAATTTTAATAGATTTTTGTTCGGTTGTAGAAATATGAAAAGTCTCGTAGTTTCGCGCAACATCCGAGAAGGGACGAGAGGATCTCCGTAAGATGCTGGCTCGGTGTATCCGGGAATTCATCCTCTTCATCCTTCCTTACCCAAGATGAACGAAAATGGCTACGACTGAATTCTCCACGGGAAAAACTGTGTTTGTTTTAGCAATAGTCTTAGGATGTGTCGCTTTACTGTGGCCGCGCATATTCCACCCGACTGCGCACAATTCAGTCCCGATCCCGGCCTCGCCGCAAAACGATTTATACGCTCAAAATCGACCTTCATCTGGTGAGTTTTCTCCATTTAAACGCCAATAACTAACCTAACTAACCGAAAAACCTAAAATAAGCTTAAAACAAGCCTAAAATAAATGATACAAACATAATATTTATATCGTGTCTCGGTTTTCAGCAACCTTGAATCTATTTCTGGTGGCAACATGTGGAGTTAAAATTAAAGTGTAAATTAAAGTTTAAAGAAAAAGCTCAAGAAAATTATATAAATACATGGAAAAACTTGATTTAGGACCAAAAAAGCTCGCTGCATAACTCAGATATAAAAATATTGCAAGATTTATGTTTGGACAGGCGTACTAATGAAGCTGTTTGAAGTACTAAAACAACTATTGGCAACCCTAAGACTTTTGGGGCGCATTCTTATACCCAAATTTCACCGACTGATAGACCTGGAACTTTGCAGTTTTCCAAAAAACCTCGGGTCGCCACGAAACTATTGGAAGCGCTAAACAGTAGCCATACGGTAGATTTTCTCAGCATGATGCAAGTCTTCGAAATGCTGCCCCTTAAATGTTTTTTCTTTAACCTGCACCAGAAGCCGAAAACAAAGGGTACCAAAAGCGCTTAGGCAGAGGCGTGCGATAAATCATAAATCGTATACATCAGGGGTTTCCAACTAAAAAGTGTCCGAGGGCCACAACTTAATCCCCAAGTCTAGTGGCGGGCCGCATCATAATCGGCTGAGGTAGGAAATACGAAAGACAAAACTTAAAATCATAAACTTTACTACATAAACTCTTCTGTAGTAAAGCTTCGCGGGCCACAAGAAAAGGCATTGCGGGCGGCCTGTTGGAAACCCCTGATATACATCAATATCGGAATAACCTATAGACCAATATAGAAATGGCTTCGGGGGCTGCAAGAAAAGGCATTGTGGGCCGCCTGTTGGAAGCCCCTGATATACATCAATATCGGAATAACATAGTGCAATATAGAAAAGCGTTGCGTAAAGATTTTTAATTATTGAATGGTTCAAATTGTATTTTGATTTTGCTGCTTATCTCGCCCTCTTACGGTGCCGCCTGATGCAGTCGCCTCTCTGTATCATAGCACGGCATGGCCCTGGGCGTAGGTAGTACTGTCGACAGGGTGTAGCATTGAGGCAGTCTCTCTCACATGTCGCATATGTTAAGTGTTTGTTTGTCCCAGGGGTCATCTCTGACTAGTACCAGGAGATGGAGCCACTACCCGGGTCACGTCAGTTCCGGTTCTACTTACGGGTCGCGCAATTAGAACCCCGCTTGTGTTCTGCACAAACGTGCTTGATTAGAAGGGTGCCATTTCAAGACAATAGTACATTTTTGGAACAAAGATGCCTCTTACCCACTAATGAAGCACTAACGAAGCACTAACGAAGCACTAACCATCGGTGTTGGCATATTGACATTGTTTTTTGTGTAGGATGTTGTGATGTTGTATATGATTATGACATCGACAACAATTTCTTCGCGCGACTGTGCGAGATTCTCGTTCAACGAGAGGAAGGTGAAGGAAAGAAGACAAAGAGCGAAGTGCAGGAGAAGAAACCCGGAGTACGACAAATGTGTCGCGAAAAAGTCCTCGAGATGTGTCAAGTCGATGTGGGCACCGTGCTCAACCAAGATCCTAAAAGCGCCGAATACAAGCGAGCTATTGAGGAAATCCGCAGTCTCAACGTCAGCTCCTGCTTGCGAAGACATTACGAAAAACACGAGAAATTTACTCTTCTCGCTCAAAAAATGAGACACCGGAGATTCATCAAGAGTAAGAAGTGTTCTATTATGCTCACAAATGCTGAAAATGTTGTCTTTGTTTCTTGGTGAACTCCAGAGTAAGTCAGCAGTTATTACTTATTGCGATTTTCGTTTGAATTTCAGAACAAGCCCGAAGTGCATCGGTACCCCGATCAGCTCTTGTCCATCCAGCCATGAGAGAAAGAGGAGTTCCCATTGCAACGAGGATCCGCGAGTCCTATAGTCACAAACCCAAAGTACGCTTAGACCGTAAAAGCTCTTTTATTGTGCACAAATTTCACAGACTACTCAAAACACTAGGCGCATTCATAAAGTCATTTGAACCAGTCTAAATGTAAGATTTTACATGTTAAATTTGACATTTAAACTGGTTTAAAAAATGTAAACGAGTTTAAACGACTTCATGAACGCGCCTAGTGAAAGATGGGGCGCTGACAGTCCCGGAGCCGGTGCTGCCTACCATATTATCTCGCTTTAAGCGGCATTGCCGCTACAGCGTAAAAGAGCTTTTAAGCTGACTTGTGAATGATGAAAGTTAAAATGTAAAATTAAAAATTGAAAATGAAAAGATGAGGAATGTGTGTGTGAAGCGTGGCATTCATTTGGAGGTGTGTTTCAGAATTCTTTGCCAAACCAAAATATCCCAAATTGCCTCTCCCGTCTGACACTGGAGGGGAGCCAGGCAACTTGTCCAGATTAGACTCGCTTTTGGAACATCAACAAGATTCGTTTACCTAGAATATATACAAAGTTTTATTTTTTGTCAATTTATGTAGTTAAATGCAGTAAACTTTGTTGAGTTTCAAAATGCATCACTTATTTATTTAATACGAATATAAATCCATCCATTTGTAAATAAATCCTACTGCTAGACTTCATTTGCATCTTGCACTTGGTGATCTCTGTTGTCCTTCTCCCTCGTGGCTCGTTCATTTTTCTTGCCATCCTCAATATCCTCTTCAACTTTTTCAAATATCTTATTTCTGTCTTTGATCTCCTTGCTGAAGCTTCTGCAGAGACTACATGCTGCAGTATACCTGCTGCCTAAACTATTGCTAATAATCAAGTGATCTTAATGATATTAACTATAATAAATGTCATAAAAATCACTCGATTATTATCATTATTATCATAAAGAAAGTGCGCATCGAGATGTGGTTAATGTTAACAAAGTGGCTATGTTCATGTCGCGTCATCATACGATCTCAACCAATCATTAAAACGAGGCATTCGTGTCGGACATGAACGTAGCCGCTAGGTTGCGTTAGACCATTGCTTGTTTCTTGATCACTCGTGCTCTTGGAATGATTTGTTCTTGCCTCAGCCCACCGATGTTCGAAATGGTCAAAGTAGATAAAGGAGAACATTGATATTCTTGCTGCGTGCCATTACCCTCTGTGCTTCCTGCTGACTCTATTTTACTCTTCTTCTCTTCTCTTCTTCTCATGTTTCCACTATGTCCGCGAACAGTCGCTGTGTTCATACACAAGGCCAGGGCCGGATTTACGTATAAGCAGAATAAGCAGGAAAAAATCCCATTGCTTTAGACTTTATTTGGCAAAATTACAAGACTTAGCTCCCAACTTAACGATTCGGCGGTAGCTTAGCGTCTAGACATAAAACAAAAAGTAACTAGAAATGCCACTGGTCCGTGGCTACTGTCAAAAGTAGGAAAAAAATGTTACAATGATTTTGATGTGAATGAATGTATTTAAATGGAAAATATAATATATATTTTTAACTTTGTCGGATATGTATTTATATTTATTGTATATAAAGAGATAATAATGCCTAAATCCGGCCTTGCAAAAAACACATGGTAGAAGAGTAATCTTGGAGCACCTATGCTGCTCTACTTGTATATGAAAGGAAGCTGGTGGCCATTTGTTGGCTTTTGTAAATAATAATTGGTGATTAATTTGTAGGTGCAATCGGTGATGCCGCCAAGGCTCGCGACCGGACACGCCGCTTATCCAAGACCAACTCCAGCGGTTGCGGTTAAAGGAACTACAACTGGGTCTGTAGGATTCATTATGCCCATGTATACTATTGGAATTGTGGTCTTCTTCATCTATACTGTGATGAAGGTAAAGGAATCATGAATGTTTAGCAACATTTTCAAATATAGTTGGATTAAGGTGAAATTGAAGGTTTAAAATGGTGGAAAAATTGGGAAATTTTCTTTTCAGTGTTGGAAAAGGGTTCGAGATACTGCTCTGGTGAGTTATTTGTTTTGTTTACAGTAACCAACTGCTAATTGTACTTTGTATTTTGTGTGGGATGTATTTAACACGAATAACTGTTTCTGTTGCTGCATGTTTTCAATGTTTATTGATTTGTCTAAAAATATTTCTTTCAGGTTATGTTTAGGACAAGAGGTGAAGATTCCCAGAATACAATTTCAGCTTTTCATGCGGATCCTGATTACAGAAAATACGTTCTCGGCCAAGATTATACCGGATCTGCTGAAATACTCTCGTATCTTGATTTCCAGAAAAGGAAGGACAGGGAAGAGAAATTAAAATACAATATCATTCAGGATGATGACAGAAAATTAAGTAAGTGATTGCGCGTGCGAGCCAGGGCCGGATTTAGGTATTGTGGTATTGTGGTATTGGGACTAATGTATCATTTCAATGATGCAAATTACATCATTTCCGGTGACTGGTAAGACACATCAACCAATGAGTGATTGGCTTTGCTTGCATGTTAAGTCAAATTTGGATTTTAACTTTGAATGCACTTATCGTTTTTCTATTTTTGACGGTGGAAAATTGGTCAATTATATCGTTGAAGCAAAGAGTTCCATACTCAGAATACTGACTGTGAGTTGGATGGACCTGGAGTAAGCTTTCTCATTACTTTCTTATTGTGAGTCTGGCAACCTTAAGCATCTGGTTGAGCTCACTGTACTAGTCCACAAGCCTAGGGGGCATATCTTGGCAAGTGGCGAAAATGCAAGCTATGGTCTGCCAAAGGGCCCATCAACCCAATTTGCACACAGGTTCATTGACTTCTTGCTGCACCACTGAGTTTAGAGAGGGATTGGAAGCCCCTAGGAGGACATTTAGCAGTCCTATAAAAAATCCTGGGGTCGCCACTGAAGGCAATGTCTGCTAACCTAATCCATCTGCAATGTGGATTAGGATACTTTTACCTACGAGTAGTTTTAAGACTTTCCTAGGCCCAAGACACTTTTTATTCTAGAGGCCTCTGTTTACTTAATTTGGATTTTTCATTGAATTTTTACTGTCTATGTATTTCTTTTTCAAGTGAAACATTGTAGGCGCTAAAAGGTTCGTTAAAAAAGACCAGAAATCTGCCTTTGCCATGAATATTCAAAAATGACATGTTCACAACTTCTTCAAGCACAAACAAAAAGTGTTTTAGTGGGAACGAAATTCATTATAAGCTGAACATTTCATTTTCACGTAAAACAATAGGTGCATGTGGTTCGTTTTTTGTGTGTTTGGTCTGGATTCGGGTGTTTCTAAATCTTGAGCCTAACCTAACCTCACCTAACCGAATCCGCAACCTATGGTTTTCGGATCTCGAGGATGTGAAATTGTCGCAACCAATCCGGCCCTGGCCCTGGCCCTGGCCCTGGCCCTGGCCCGGGCCCTGCTTCTACTTCGATTTGATTTCTGTGCGAATTTTCCATGATATTCATACACGTTTTGTTGAATGTAGTGTTCACTGCGATTCAAGGAATAGTTGCAGAAATGGATGAATTTAGGGAACAAATCAAGAAAGACGAGAACGAAGCCGAAGTCGAAGCTGAAGCCGAAGCCGAATCGATTGTAGCCAACGATGTAAACCAGAAAACTCCCATAACTCCCATAATTCCCACAATTTCCACCACGACAGATGACGTTGAAGATGAAGAGGGGACGAAACAAGGATCCGTCGAATCCGTCGAATCCGTCGCGTCCATCGCGCCGGCGGAAATTCTCAGAGATTCCTTACAAGCTCAAATGTCGCTCGAAGATTCCGATCTACTGCCGACGATCCACGAAGATGCCAAATTCGCCGTTCTAGGAGTCGAGACGACTGCGGTGTTCGACGCGCCGCGCTCGCCGACACCGGGGCGCTCTGCCAGTCCGAATCCGTGGGCCCGAGCGCCGAGTCCGAGGCCAACCGTGAACGTGTCGGCGAGGGAAACGAGTCCGCCGCCAACGCCGAGGACTCCGAGTCCGCAGGAGGGGGACAGGGAATCGAGTTTGGCCACACCCACACCGGAAATGAGTTTGGAGACGCGGCCGGCCGAGTTTGTGCTTCCGGAAAATGTTCCCAACATTTTGCTGGAAACGAATTTTCCATCCGAATCGCAACTTATCGTGTCCGAATCTCAGTCAGAGACGATTGGTGACGATGAGGAGGGAGGAGAGGTCGATGGAGGGGTGGTGATTGCTGGTAAAATGACCATCAGTTTGATCGACATGGAGGCTAATCATGTGCAGTCGACCAGTGTAAGTTTCGATCCCCGACCCATGAAAAGCGTGTGAGCAATTTATTGAGTGATTTCATTTTAGTTTTCATTTTTATTTGTTTTTATTTGCTTTTATTTGTTTTTATTTATTTTTATTTAGTGTGTGTTTAGGATTTTGTAATGCTCTGTTTATTCCATATCTAGCGTCGACTCATTCTTGACATTTGATGCAAAAGAATCGATTTTATTGAAAAATAATCGATTTTAGCGAAAATAAACTGATTTAAATGAAAAATGTAATCGATTTTAGCGAAAAATAATTGATTCAAATGGAAAATGTAATCGATTTCAATGGAAAAAAATTGATATTAGCGGGAATAAATCGATTTATTTGAAAAATAGTCGATTCAATTGAAAAATAAATGGAAATAATCAAATTCATAATCCATTTTTCTGAAAAAAAAGTGAATTGATGAAAATAAATGGGTGTAAATAAGAAAATAAAGGGGCGAAATAAAGTGATTGATTTTCTAATGGCTGTGAATGGCATTTAAAAAGCATTTAAAAAGCATTTAAAAAGCATTTAAAAAGGAGTTTGAGTTGAGTTTGAGTTTGAGTTGAGAACGGGCTAGAATTGCAATAAACAAGGTAAAATCAATGTTGTGAAGAGTTGACTTTTGATTGTTTTCTTTGTTTGTTTTCTATTAAAAACGACCCCCTCGTTACACGAAGCACTTGATTGTGTTCAGAATTTACAGGGCGAGGGAATTGAAGACCAGATTGACCAGATCAATCAAAAGATTGACCTCTTGGACACTGAACACTTGACCACACCTGCCGCTGCGTCCGAGGAAACCACGCTCGAACAAATCACCACTCTCGAGGAGGTTGTCATGGAAACAACGACCGTTACAGAACACAAACTTAACCCAAGCAACGAAACCAAAACCGAAGGTGAAGAAGAAGAAGAAGAGGAAAGCGAAACGGAAACCGAAACTAGCGACGAGAGTGAGGAGAATCCAACCCCACCCGTTCCTAAAGATCCATTAAGAAATGTCCAGGTATGGTCTTATTGGTGATTGGTCATTTAACCTTTTTACATTTGGGAGGTGCAAATTAAATTCCCCCCCTCCCCCGTTTTTTCTTTTTTTTTCTTTTATTCTGGTAATTCAAGCAGGACGTAAACAGAAAACAATAAACAACATCGGCCATTCATATCCGCCATTTTGGGCAGGGGTCAAAGTGCCGGAATGCAAGACGCAAAAAAATCGATAGAATCGACTAAAAAATTGATGAAAAATTAAAAAAATTGATGAAAATTGGATAAAATCGACTAAATAATCGATGAAAAATCGATAAAATCGATATTTTAAACCGGAACGCCTTCCGGATTAAAATCTTTCATCTTTCCGTACCGTTCCGGCTTACTTTCATCTCTAATTTTGGGGGGCACTAAAATTCAACTTTTTCTAGTTTCCGGGTGCTTCCGGCCGATGTAAACACTAAAATCACTAAAAATAAAAGACAATAAACAACTCTTCACAACTCACATTTATTTTTTTGGATTTTTTTGGAATTTTTTGGATTTTTTTTTTTCTTTCAATAAAATAAAATAAAAACTCATTACAACATTTTTTCTCAGTAAAATTGGCTGTTACATGAGGACGTTTGATCCAACATACACACAGGTATGATTTTTCTTCCATTTTTCTTTCATTTTTCTTTTATTTTTCTTCCATTTTTCTTCCATTTTTTTTTTTTTTTTTTTTTTTTTTGGAATACTCTTCTGTGATTTGTCCTTTTTCTTTAAGAGGCACTAAAATTATTCCTGTTTGACTTGCTGGAATGAATTTGTGCAGTTGTTTTAGTGACATTTCTAATGTGTAAATGTGTACAGGTTCAAAGTGAAGAAAGAAAGGAAGGAATTAAGTTTTGTTGGAATTTTGAGAAATTTTGTTTTTCTTTCTTTTTTTTAGAAAGGATGTTAGAGATTATGAGTTGAAATGTAGAAAATGCAATTAAGAAGGATTGTTTGTGCCAAATTTTAAATAAAAACCATTGAAACGAAGCTATTTATTTATTTATTTATTTGCCAATAAAGATGGCGCAGGTAGAACTAATTGCGCCATCTATGGGATTTTATTTGCACTAAATACGTCATGTTACGCTGCGCCAACTAAATCCCATAGATGGCGCGCTCGTCCAATTGGAAAAATTTACTTTACAATGAAATTAATTTAATATTTAAATTTAATAACCAAAATGGGTTTCGCTGTATAACATTAAAATCGACGTAAAGAATTTGAAAAATAATTGCCGAAAACGAATTAGATTTCGGTTCCAGATGTCAGTTCGGGTTTTCTTGTTTCCCAAGGTTTTTCAAAATGTCGGATGATTCTGCATTTTCCGATCTCTTGAGCCAATTTTCCGGCGTGACTGGTGTGCAAGGCGACCGAGCGAAGTTCTATTTGGAATCCGCAGCCTGGGATCTACAAGTAGCATAAATATTCGCCATAAATAACGAGCAAACATTTAGTTTTTAAAAAAATGTCAAATTTGCACGTCATCCTCACAGGTCGCTTTGGCGAGCTTCTACGAAGACGACAGCGAAATCATCGATTCGGACAGCTGGAAGTCGACCACTTCGGTGCCAGTTGCGGCTCCGGGATCTGTGGGAACCAATCCTGAATCGGCAGCGAGCAAAAGTGCCCAGCGAGTAGCGCCCCCGTCCAAATTCGCGACGATTGACAGCTTGAAAAAAGTCGAAAGCAGTTCGGATGAAGAGGAAGGACAGGCATTTTATGCTGGCGGATCGGAGAGAAGGTGTTGCATATGCACTCTTTTCTATTATAAAGGCCGTTTTTTGGCCCAAAATCCATTAATTTGGTCTGAAAATGCATTTTTGAGTCTCGAAATAGTATCTTTGGGGTCTAAAAATGCATTTTTGTGATTTTTTGGGTCTAAAAATACATGTTAGTGAGTCTTTGGTCTAAAAATGCATTTTAGTGAGTTTTTTGGTCTAAAAAAGCATTTTTTTCCAAATATTTTGATTTTAACATTTTGATTTTAACATTCTGTTAATTGTGATTGATTTAGTGGTCAGCAAGTGATTGGACCTGGGAAAAAGAAGAAGGATATCGTTTCAGAGATGTTTAAATCAGCTCTGGAGTGAGAACAGTAATAAATTGACTTGATAATGGTTTGATTTTTATGAAATGTTTTGCAGTCATGGAGCAGAAGTCGTGGATAGTGGTCAAGAAGGACCGAGGACTAAGTTTGGTCCGTTTAAAGGTGCGGGCTACAGATTAGGGGCTTCGGAAACCGATTCTACAGGTTCGTATCTTCGTCAAAAGAGTTGAAAAGTTCAATTTTATTCTTCTCAAACTTGAAAAATCAATTTTTTCCTTTACAAAGCTTCAAAAACGTTGAAAAAAATTCAATTTTTGATTCAAAAAAGTTGAAAAGTTTAATTTTTCATTCAAAAATGTTGAATATTCAATTTTTTTCATTGAATAAAGTGGAAAAATTTTATTTTTTCATTGAATAAAGTGGAAAAATTTAATTTTTTCATTGAATAAAGTTGAAAAATTCAATTTTTGGAAAAGAAATGATTGACTTAGTTTTGATAAACGATAGTAGCAGCCAGCAGCAGCAATGAAAACAGAGTGGCGACCCCTCAACCCAAAGATGTCGTACTGAAACTGTGGAAAGACGGATTCAGTCTGGACGATGGTTCGCTTAGGGACTACCAAGATCCGGCCAACCAAACATTTTTAAATTCCATTCGCAATGGGTAAACGAAAAAATAAGAAAAATAACAAAAATAACAAAAAACAAGTTGAATCAATTTCTTGATTTCTTGATTTCGTCAATTTAAATTAGAGAAATTCCGGCCGAACTGATTCGGCTGGTGCGCGGAGCCGAAGTGACGTTGAGCATGGAGGATCATCGGTCCGAAGCGTTTGTCCACGCCAAGGCGAACGTGAAGGCGTTCTCGGGCGCGGGTCATAAACTGGGAAGTCCCGCACCGACCCCGGTGTTTGATTTACCCGTCTGTGATTTGCCGACCAAACCTGATCTGATCAAATCCGACGTCAAGGTGGATTCCGACCAACCAACGACCAATGTTCAAATTCGTTTAGCTGATGGCTCGAGGTGCGCAAAGATTTTCATAAAAATTACCAAAGTTTACGCAAATTTGCTAAAACTAAATGGAAATTTGCTGAAATTTAGCAAAAATTAGTGACAAATAACAAAACTGGTTGGCAAGTAGCGAAAATTTGCAAACTAGCAGTAAACTATTGTAAAATTTTCAGTTATTTTCAGCTATTTTCACAATTTTCCATCGATTATAAAACTTAAATTGATTCAAATTTCTATTGCAGAATAACCGCGGGTTTAAATCACACCCACACAGTGGGCGACTTATACGCATACATTACAAGGTGAGAGAGAGAGAGAGAGAGAGAGAGAGAGACAATTTAATTCAATTTAATGAAATTCGATCGTCTTAGCACTCGACCCGAGTACGCGTCATCCGTGTTCGTTCTGATGACAACCTTCCCCAACCGCGAATTAGACAACCGTGAAGCGACACTCAAAGATGAGGATTTGTTAAACGCAGTTATAGTTCAACGTCTTAAATGATCCTCTTCTGTAATTATTAACGTCTTTTTGTGGGAAATAAAACGATTTTCCTCACTTTACTTCCGCGATTCGACACTAGGCGCGACCGCCATCTTGCGAAAAAAGCGAGCCGCCATTTTGGCATTTGTGTATTTAGTAGTAATTTATTTCAGATACAACATACAGTGCAAAGAAACGGTTGCAACGTTAAAAGATGACGAAAAATCTTTCCTCAGTGAGTTTATTTTTTAATTATACCATCCAGACAGATTATAACATCAAAAGGCATCTCTACAAAAACCAAAAACGGAAACGGAAACGAAAAATACAAAGGTAGGATTTGTTTTGTTTTCGAGTAAAAAAACGAAGAGAAAATTAAAGTTAAATTATAAATTCACGTCGAAACGTGCGGAAACGAGCGTTAGCTCTCGAATTCACTCCAAACTTGAGAAATTTTTTGTTTTAATTTTTTTTAGTTATCTTATTTATTCCCTCACCAACTAAATTAACGTCCGCGCAATCTTTAACTATAAAGATCATCGTCGCCGTCGTCTTGGAAATTACTATGCTGGCCTCCGCTGCCCCCTTGGTTCGCACTCGGACCACCTTGTGCCGACGTGGGAAATCTGCAAAATTCAAAAGTGGTCAACTAAGAAATGACGCGCTTCGAAAGAAATGGAGTTTGATCGCACCTGAAATTTGTTCCGAATCCGCGACTTTGTTGTAGTGTCTGCGCGAACATTTCGTATTTGCGTATGTCGTTGTCGCTGACGGATCTGCGCGCGTATTTCATCGCCTCCTCGAAGTGGTCGCGTCTGATCTCGGGCACCGGATCGTTATCCTCCACATCCTGGCAAATAGAAAACGTCAAACGAGTGATTTCTCGAATCCGAATTACAATTGTTACGTACCATGGACGCATCGTTCGCCATGCGCTCCTTCTCGCGACGGATCTCGGCCTCGATCGCCTCCCGGATGGCCAGTTTGCACGCGCGTTGACAAATCTCCGTCAAATCGGCGCCGCTGAAGCCGTGCGCGACCTTGGCCAAATATATTAAATCCACGTCCTACGCAAAATCAATCGGTTAGTGCCAATTTTTAGTCAGCTTTTAGTCAGCTTTTAGTCAACTTTTAGCCAATTTTTACTTTGGCAACGGGCGATTTCCGTAAGTTGGCTCTCAAGATGGCCTCGCGGGACTTTTCGTCGGGCAATGGAATGTAGATGAGCTGATCCAGTCTGCCCGGTCGCAGGATGGCCGGGTCGATGATGTCCGGTCTGTTGGTGGCGCCGATGATGAACACGTTCTTTTTGGTGCCCATGCCGTCCATTTCCGTCAGGATCTGATTGATGACGCGGTCTGCGGCTCCTCCGGCGTCGCCCACGTTGCCCCCACGCGCTTTGGCGATCGAATCCAATTCATCGAAAAACAAAACGCACGGAGCGGCAGCTCTTGCCTGAGTAACAAAACAAATATTCACACAAATCTTCTACTGCGCACTGCATGTTTCGCGTTTCGCTTACTTTGTCGAATACGTCGCGGACGTTTGCTTCAGATTCTCCAAACCACATGGTGAGTAATTCGGGTCCTTTGATACTGATAAAGTTGGCCTGGCATTCGTTGGCGATAGCCTTAGCCAGCAATGTTTTCCCGCAGCCGGGGGGCCCGTAAAAGAGGACCCCGCGGGATGGCGTCATGCCGAACTTGAGAAACTTCTCCGGGTGTTCAACAGGATACTAAAAAACAAAATTTATCAATCATTTTCATGATTTAGTCAAGATATGTCATGATTTTTCAATCATTTTCATGATTTACTCAAGATTTCTAATGATGTTTCAATCATTTTCTCGATTTACTCAAGATTTCTCACGATTTTTCAATCATTTTCTTGATTTAATCAAGATTTCTCATTTGCAATACCTGCACGAGTTCCTGCAACTCTTGCTTGACGCTGTCCAACCCTCCGATGTCCTGCCAGGAGACATTCGGCACCTCGACGATAGTTTCGCGCAGCGCGCTCGGACTGCTCTTTCCAAGCGCCCACCGAAAGTTATCCATGCTCACGGCCAACGAATTGAGCACCTCAGCGTCGATCGTATCGTCCTCCAAATCGATCAAATCCATTTTCTCGCGAATTTGCTGCAGCGCCGCCTCCGAGCACAACGCGGCCAAATCGGCGCCCACGTGCCCGTGCGTCTCCGCCGCGATCTGCTCAAGATCCACGTCCTCGCCCAACTTCATATTCTTCGTGTGGATGCGCAAAATCTCCAGTCGACCGGTCGAATCGGGAATGCCGATGTCCACTTCGCGGTCAAAACGTCCAAAACGACGCAACGCCGGGTCGATGCTGTTCGGACGGTTCGTGGCCGCCATCACGATCACGTGCGCGCGTTGCTTCAATCCGTCCATCAACGTCAGCAGTTGTGACACGATGCGACGTTCCACTTCTCCGTGAGTCTAAAAAAACAAAACAAAAATAATATCCATTTCTAGTTCTAGTTCTAGCTCTAGCTCTAGTTCTAGCTCTAGTTCTAGCTCTAGTTTTGTACTTTTTCTCTTTTCGGGGCGATGGCGTCCAATTCGTCGATGAAGATGATGGCCGGCGCGTTTTTCTCGGCTTCTTCGAAGGCCTTTCGCAGGTTGCTCTCCGATTCGCCGGCCAATTTGCTCATAATTTCGGGTCCGTTGATGAGAAAAAAGAAGGCGCCCGTCTCGTTGGCGACGGCGCGCGCTATCAGGGTCTTTCCGGTGCCCGGTGGGCCGTACAGGAGAATTCCGCGCGGCGGTTTCACGCCAATCGCTTTGAACAAACTCGGGTGTCGTAACGGCAGTTCCACCATCTCTTTGATCTGCGCCAGTTGTTTGCGGCAGCCGCCGATGTCGTCGTAGCCGACCTCGTTCAAAGCGGCTTCTTCGTCCTTTTAAGAAATTTGTCACAATTTGTAAAAATTAACAACATTTTTAAATTTACTTCTCTCTTGATGGGCTCTCCGTCGCAATGGATCATAGTGTCGGGCGCTACGATGCAGTATGGCGACGGATCGGTCTCCACAACCTTGAATTCCACTCCGCGCATGCTCCCGCGCACTAGAAACAGGTCTCCTTTGTGAATTGGACGATACGCTTCCAAGAAATACGGCTTCAGGAAAACTTCGAAAATGCTCCTGCAATTTTAGAAAAACAAACTCATTTTTCCTCGATTTTTGCAGAATTTAAGCAACTGTTTTCGGTCATGTCCTGTTTCGCCGAATTGTAATGTGGATTCTAGATTTTCGGCAAAACGGGAATTCCCGTTGATGATTTTTTTCCGAGTTTTACACATTTTAACCGTTTTTGACTCATATCTTCACGCTTTTTGCACGATTTTACACAAATTCAACCAACTTTGAACCATTCAACCCAAAAGGAGGACGAGATTGGCTAAAATGTGGTTGAATGTGTAAAAAAAAAATATGTTAAAACTGTTTAAATAAGTAAACACCGTGAAGAAATGAGCTAAAACTGTTAAAATGTGGAAAAATTCGATTTTTTGAAAATCTATAATCCGGATTCCAATTCGGCAAAACGGGAAAAATGATTTTAGTTTGTTTGTCTTTAGTCATTTTCTAACCCTGTGAGTCCTTCTATGGTGTCGTCTATGGGCAACACGTGTATTCGTTTGCCGTATTTAACATCGGGACAAGGCTGGATGCTGACAACATCTCCCAAACGAACTCGCAAGTTGTTCCTCACGACGCGATTCATTCGGATCTTCTCGTCGGGTACAGTTTCGTCGCTCAGCACGATGCAAACGGTCTCCCGTCTCTTCTTCCCTTTCAACAGCACTGTGTCGCCTCGGAATAGCTGCAGTTCGTCCATTTTCGTCTGCAAATCACACGCAACATTCAGTCAATCGAGTCAATCAATCATTTCAAACGCAATTTCGTTATACCTGCG
The DNA here is from genome assembly GCA_034701245.1 of Strigamia transsilvanica. Taxonomy (NCBI): domain Eukaryota; kingdom Metazoa; phylum Arthropoda; class Chilopoda; order Geophilomorpha; family Linotaeniidae; genus Strigamia; species Strigamia transsilvanica. Next base: position 3,505 of record JAQIXU010000061.1, on the reverse strand, counting down.
AGAGCGCAACTACCGAGTTATCATCATTAATCGCTTCTTCCACTAACAATCTGTTGGGTTTATCCTTTCTTTTCAGGATTGCAGTCGCCAAATCATCGTGTCTGAAAGGAAAAAGAAAAAAAAGTTTGAAAAAAAATCTAATTTCACTCAAATTATCATTTTCTTTGTTTATTTTTCGCGTCGGAAAACGAGCCAAACATCCGCCATTCATTTCCACAACGTTTCTGCATGTTTTTTGGTGTTTTTTAAACGTTTTGCGAGTGAAATTCGTGGCTATTTGTCGCTTTTTTGCTTCTTTTTTCGTTTTAGGCCTCGTAATAATGAGTGAAATTGAAACCGAGATCGATTTTTGGGGATTTCGGCGTCGTTTCGGCTTTTGTTTCAATTAATTCGACGGAATCTAGAATAGTTGTTGGAAATAAAGCGATCGGAATAACTTACCCCTGACCATCTGCCATTGTGTTCGCTAGTGACAAGACAGAAATTTACTTCTTTAAAAATGATTAAGCAGAATACAAGGACCTAATCACAATGGCAGCCGACTGACACGTGTGATGACGTCAGACCATGACGGTACAAAGTTGAAAAATGTTTTTAAAGAAATGTAATCCGGTGCTTTTTGTTCGTGAAAATTGATGGATTGAAAAAGTATGCGTTTATTTAAGAAACATCTGTTCTCATTAAAGCGTTGATGCGTTTGTTTTTTGTTAATGCCGACTGGTGGTGAAATTCCAAACTTTTGAATCGAGTATCTTTCGCGAGGAAATACATAAACTAATAAATGAAATATTTTTTACAAATTTAAACTCGAATTCTTTTGACTTAATTATGCAAAAATAAATTACAAAAGAGAAAAATTTGACAATGAATATGAATATGACGTCATCGATTCAAAGATGGCCGGCGTCAAAGGTGAGTAAACAAAAATTTCCTCGAAAATAATTAAAATCTATTGTCTAATTTCGCTAAACATCACGATTCCTTTCCATTACAAAAAAAATCTGAATCGCAAAATTATCCTTTGATTCATATTTTATTTATTTAACAAATTTAAAAAAATCTATTTTTTCATGTTTTCCCATCATTTTTGCTGCATTTCCTCTCAATCACAACAAACAAGTGTAAGTATTGATCAAATTCCGATCAAATTCCGATCAAATCGAACTAATACAACGTTTAATTTCAGCCTCGTTGGCCTCGCATTCGCTGGAGCTGTTGGAATGACATTCTTAGTTTTAGCATGTGCATTACCGCCTTACAAGTACAAATTCGTCCATTTTCCATCAGTTTATTCAATTAAACGAGTTATTTACTAATTGTATTGATTTTCACAGTTGGTGGCCATTCTTTGTGACTATATTCTACATTCTGGCGCCGATTCCCGTGCTAATCTCGCGCCGATACGTCGAGGACACGGGCTCGAGCAGCGCGTGCTACGAACTCAGTCTATTTATCACGACTGGGATCATCATCTCCGCATTTGGTTTACCCATAATACTGGCCAGGTCACCCGAAGCGCTACCAGTCGTAAATAACGTGCAATTTGTGAGTGGAAATGAAATTAAATCGATTTTTCGTTGTCAGATCGAGTGGGGAGCGTGTGGTTTGGTGCTGGCTGGAAATATCGTCGTTTTTCTTACAATTTTAGGATTTTTTCTTACTTTTGACAACGATGACATCGATTATAGCATGTGGTGAGTTGAATCACTCGCACGTTCACGTCGCAGGGCACAAGAAAATCTTTTTTTTCTCCGTACATTTACATTTACATTTATTGATAATTTTGTATTTTTGATCTCTTGAGATTTATTTTCGCCGAAATATTTTTTAGTTTGGGTTCTAAAATGCTGCTGTTGTTATAATCTAACTTGTAAATACTGTAAATAACTAATACGCTATATATTTGGAATTTTTTGTTTATTCCGTGTAACGAATTTTTATTTGTTTGTGTCGGACTGTCGGGAGTTTCGTGGTTTTTGAAAAAAAAATATTTTCATTTAAATTTTGAGTCAGTTAGCAATGTTTTGTTTTGTACAGTCCTCTTTATTGTGACTAAAGTAATTTTATACGGTCGTACATAATTATTTCCACGTATTCGATACAATAAAACTCGGTAAAACAATGAAATCGCATCGGCGCCATTATTCATTCAGATACTAACTTTTGTCGTTAGATGTCGCTCTATCGTGACATAGCTCGTCCGTCAGTTAAGCGGCGCCATTTTTGAAACGAGGTTTGGCGGTGTTGCTATTGTTTTGATACAGTTTCTTGCGTAATTTGAAAAAGGAAATCGATTGAAAAGGTGAGTGGAACAACTTTCGAACTAATATAGTGTTTGGGGACAGATTTCCCTTAAAAATTGTACCAATTTATGTATTTTTTTGAATTTTTTTCGAATTTTTTCCGTTTCATTTCGATGGTAAATGTCGGGGTGAACGATTTTTCGTCTTCCTATATCAGTGAATGACTTTGAAATGCGTTTTATGCGTTAGAATAGATCGATAATTTACGTTGTTGGCCGTGATTTGTTGTTTTCATTTCTCATTAGTGTTTTATGTTTTAACCTCTGTTCCCTGTCCCCAGGTGGTACGTAGTGTAATGGAGCCGTTGCAAGTGGTGGAAGGTCAAGTTGACTGAATTATTGACCTATAAATGAGTTTTTATGGATGAAATATGTTTGTATTGTGATTAAAGGTGACAATGACATTTGTCTGGCGATTTAATTTGGTGTTTGGCGTCACGTACGAGACGAAAACGTGATGAAAACGTGTTGAAAACGAGTTGAAAGTTCGAACGATGCCTTAAATCGTTGACCCAGAGTCCTAGAGATCTAAATTGATGAATTTGACTTGAATTAGTTCGCAACCGCCCTTTGGAATTAGGATTTTCCTCGAAAATATAATTCCAAGTTCAATCGACCGCGATGGGATGTAAGGAGGGTTGTGGTTGGTTGGATGCTGCTTTTTTAGCCAATTGGGGCGGTTGTTTTATTTGGGTTTTGGTGGACGTCATTATTTGTGGACGTTGCACGTATTTGGTTCGTGAGGGTGCAGCGGGTCATGGTCGTGATCGATTGGATAAATGGATGGTTGGAAGTTGGGGCGAGATGTGTTGAGATCAATGATCGTCGTTTTTATTAGATTTGTAAATTGTAGGGCTTAATTTTATTGTGGATATTCATTTTGGCAGTTATTATTTGAATGGTGATTAATGTAAGGTGAATGGAACTGGAAAAAAATGGAATGAATTTTTTTTTAAATTTAATTTTTTTTCATTACTTTTTTCCCCCAAAATTTCCAATTTTTTCAAAACATTTTCATTGGTTTTGATGATTTCAATTTTTTTGTGATGAATTTCACTTTTTTCGTAAAAATTTCATTTTTTTATGAAAATTTCACATTTTTCATGAAAATTTCACATTTTTCATAAAAATTTCACATTTTTCATGAAAATTTCACATTTTTCATGAAAATTTCACATTTTTCATGAAAATTTCACATTTTTC